>JACEGR010003059.1:0-113205 GCA_014170235.1 Listronotus bonariensis | reverse complement strand
AGCAATGTACTTTTTCAGCCTTGGTCGAGAAAATTTTCCGGACGCTTACCTTTTCCTACGCTTTCTATTGTTTCAATATTTACTGATGACGTTTGCCAAAGTTAATTAATAATACAAGACGTGATGCCACAGTAACATATTATACCAAGTTTAAATAATTAAAATGTTTATATTTATAAAGATTTTTTTTTATGTATCTAAAACGAAAATTAAAGAATTATTTGGATCGGAGAAAAAATAGTAAGTGCAACTCGTAAGAAGAGCATATTTTTGGACTCTTGGTGGAAATACATATATCGCTTTTCCACACGTTACACGATATACTAATTTTAAACGGAAAAAGGCTTTTTGATCATCTTAAAAAAATTATTTTAATATTAACTTAACAATGATTTAATGTGATTTAAAGCTTTTAATCGAGTTTCCAAATATTTTAACAGTAAATTCGAATACACAAGGTCTTTTGAGAGTTAACTAATTTATTGGAAACAGCCTATAAAACTTGTATGTTAAGCTTAATTTACTAAAAACTATTTAAATTATTGTTTAAATATATCAGTAATTACCAATAGAATAAAAAAAAGAAAAAAACAGTTTTATTTTGATTTTAAAAACACTTTTCTAAAATATTTTTACTGAATTTTGAAACATTCTGTATATACCAAATTTGACTAATAAGTGACTTTAATACCAGAAACTCGCTTTGTACAGGGTGTCCGGATTTCGTTGCAATTGCTGGGTATCTTGGTTATTATTAGAGATAGAGACTTGCGGTTTTTGCAAACTGTTGCTACTTTTTGATAAAACAAGAGACACTAAAAGATTTTTCATAGCTCTCTTTGTTTCTGACATACTGGGCAGAAATAACTTTTGTTCTTTTTGGAACCCCACTCGTATTTTGAATTATGTTGTAACTTACAACAAAAGTTAAAACTGATATTAGTAGATATTTTTTTACGTAGAATTCAGTGGTGTATTTAGTTTTTTTTTTTAATTTTAAATTATTTTTGTATTAAATAATAGCGGATGACAGCAATTTAAAAATATATAATACCTACTTAATATTTATTTTATATTTATAGACAATAAATTGATGTTTATAATTTTAAAATTGATTTCCGCATAGTGGGGCCATGGTATAGACTTCATAACACAAGAATAAAGTAAGACTTCAGTTAATTTTTTTTTTGTTAACATTTTACAGCAACATAAAAGTTTTAACTACTTTACCCCGCCCAGCACCCCTATTTACCCCTCAGTTCCTTAAGTTTGTGCACATATTAATTAATAAAAACTGAACATTTTGGATTAGCGCCAATGTGTTTACAGTCAAAACAGTGTCCAAAATCAGAATGCATTCATAATTTAAAAAATATATATATTTAATTTAAAACAAAACAATAGAAAACCTTTAAAATTTAAACTTTAGTAATAATTTTGGTTACAGTATTATACCCGGTTTTGTACTATTTTGTTTAAAATCGAATACATATTTTCAAAATTATAAATAGATTCTGATTTTGGACACTGTTTAGACTATAAATAAGTTGATCCAAAATGTTTAGTTTTTAATTAATTAATAAATGAACAAACTTCAGAAATTAAGGGTGAATAGGGGTTCTTTGCGAGGTAAAGCAGTTAAAACTTTTATGTTGCTGTAAAATTTAAATAAATTATGAACTGACGACTCATTTTTTTATTATGAAGTCTATACCATGACCCACTATACGAAAATCAATTTTAAAATTAAAAACAATAATTTAGGGTCTATGAATATAAAATAACTATGAGGTAATATACATTTTTGAAAAGCTTGTATCCGCTATAATTTAATGAATAAAACATCATCAAAGTCATATATTTCTTTCATATCTCAAAAAAATTAAATTAAAAAAAATCTAACTACACCACTGGATTCTACGTAAAAATATCTACAAATACCAGTTTTTAATGTTGTTGTAACTTACAACAAAACCGAAATAAAAAAGGTGGTCCCAAAATAAAAAAAATAATTTTGCCCTGTATGTTAGAAACGAAAAGGGTCATAGAAAATATTTTAGTGTCATCGTTTGTTTCATAAAAAAGTAGCAACTGTTTGCGAGAACCAGAAGTCCCCATCTCTAATAATAACCAAGATACCCTGCAATTGCAACGAAGTCCGGACATGCATCCTGTACAATAGTTAAAATGATTAGTGTCCACATGAATGCAACCTCTTATAAAAATTAAGTACCTGCATTTAAACTTGGTACCTCATAAAGAAAAAATTATTTCTGCAAATATACATATGTATAAGATTGTACCAATAAAACCAGTCACAAAAATAAAGTAAAAATGTTGAAAAGGAAGTTATCTTATTATATTTTTTATGAAACTAAAGCGATACATCACATTTATAAAGTCGTTACAGCCGAAAGACAGACGTACCAGAGAAGCGGAATTCTTCCAATCAATTAGGCCTGTGATGTAAAAGAGTATTATTACACAATGTTTTAAACTTGTCATAGATTTAATTGGAAGTAGATTGACAATACAGATAAAATACCTACCTCGCAATGATCTTTTCTGTTTATTCTTTGTTTCAATGTGATCATCGTTTCTGACCATACAATAGCTTTTTTTTTAAAAAGCTTTAATTTTTTTGGTTTTATTATAATGTATTGAAAATTATTTAACATATATTTATTTCTTGTATAAATATATATTTCGTACATATATTTGTCATTTGTTATCTGTAAAAGTAGCGGTTTATATGGACATGACAACGCCAATAAATGGGTGAGTTTCTCTTTTACAAAAGCTGTTATCATGCAAAGTGGCAACGCAACCTTCAATAAGGAATGCTCTAAAGAAGAAACCTTAAATAGGTGTAAATTTCAAGTAGGCATGTAAATTCTTTCATGGATAGACTATGCGAAAAGGTTAATGAAAAAAAAACCTTTTCTTTGCATTAAAATGTATAATTACCTCTTTTATCTTAGATTTGTGTCCACAAAAATAAATTAATATAAAATAATTAATAATAAAGCATTTTTATTATATATTTTTTTTAATAATCAAGCATTAAGTTACTAAATAGTTATATATGGCAAACAGGAAGCCCATTAAAAAAAAATTCTATGGCCATATTTCCAAAACCATAAATGTCAAATGCAGTATTTTGTAACGCTTTTTAAAATATTTTTTTAATGGTAATTTAATAGACAGTGTTTCCATTTAAAAAAAATAAACTTTTGGTCGTAACTGGTATATTTTAAGAGATAATAGCATTCTGATGACAAATACGGATACTACAGAAATAACCCAACAAGATAGTGCTTTCGTTTATTTTATACGTTATATAAAAAAAGATAAAAAAGCGTAAAGTTTTAATGAAATTTAAGAGTTATTCTTCAGATTAAGAGGGTAATATTTCCGAAACTATAAAAATAGGTATATTAATGTTGTATGTTTTTAAAGCTTTTAAAGAGATATTTTTATTGGTAATATAATTATTAGTTCCATTTAAATAAATCATACTTATTGTCGTACCCTGTACCTATATCTTAAAATATACTAAATATTTGATAACTTATTCGAAAACTACATATGTAGTTAACCAAATAAGTTGATATTTTATTTATTTTAAAAAATTTAACTATATAAACAAATTACTACATAACTTTTGTTTCCAATATGATTAAGTTAACTAGCTAGCTGATGTTAAAATATGTATGTAAATTAACCTTTAATGCAGCCTACACGGAAAAAAAAATCTGGTAAATATTCATATGATTGTAACGGTAAAAGTTCGATATAGCGGTTTTCGCTATTTTAAGAGATTTTCGAAAAATTCTTTTTTAGGGCGTTTCTATAGGTCGATTATGACACAAATCTGTGTGCGCGTTTTCAAAATCCATTTCTATAATTTATTATTAATTAAATCATACTTACGGGACGGTGGAGTGAACAGGAGTGCTGGGTGGGGACAAAACAGTATAAATCCAACGTCAAACACAAGAAAACATTAATACACTGCACTCGGGGCACATAAAAATGTAAATTAATTTTAAAAACTATTAAATTTTTTAAAAATTATCCCACACATGAAATTCTCGTCCGCCATTAATTAAAGAAATTATGAAAACGACAGTCTCGATAGAGGCAACGTTGCCAAACTTCTTATGAAGATTTAACACCAAGCCTATTTCGGGGATTCCCATTCAAATCTTTGTAGATGCCGTGCATCATACACTTACTAAAATCCACCATTTCCATAAAAAACAATGGTATTTTTTGTAGAAATACCTCCTTCTTAATGCTTAGGTATTTTTCTTTTTTCTCTACAAATTATAATAAGAAGAAGGCATAACTTAATTTTTCATATGAATTTTGTCTTGTGTCTTTCTTTTTTTTTTCAGCTGTTTGGCAACATCGCAAGACATTTGCAAACTCATCTTTTTATGCAGTGACATTCGTGTCAGCCATGGCGGGATTGTTGTGTAAACTATTATTTATTTTTAATTTTTTAAACAATTTTTGGACATTTTTGTAAACAGAAAGTGAGGTGTGGACTGTGAAATACTGTTTTTGGGTGTTTAATGTAGGATTTATACTGTTTTGTCCCCACCCAACATCCCTGTTCACTCCACCGTCCCGTAAGTATGTTTTAATTAATAATAAATTATAGAAATGGATTTTTGAAAACGCGCATACAGATTTGTGTCATAATCGACCTATAGAAACGCCCTGAAAAAGAATTTTTCGAAAATCTCTTAAAATAGCGAAAACCGTTATATCGAACTTTCCTACACAGTTACAATGTGTAGCACTATAGGCCCCAGGTACACGTTGTCAGGGGCGGTGATAAGAGGGGCCATGGCCCCCACCCTTTCATGCCACATCGTTTCAAACCGATTAAATTTTTTAACCTTTACCCTGCACGTTGTAGTAAAGCTCGCTCTGTTTTTGTAGCAAATAACGTGCAGTAGTATTTAATACTTTTGTAGCAGAACTTCATGTTACCGTTTTTAATACTACTATAATGTAATCAAGATTCATATTTGCTTACTGTTGCTAGCTACTATCATTCACTTACAAAACTTTAGGACTCGTCGATTTTCATAACAGAAAATTAATGACAAAAATTATACTTAGAACTTCAATAATAAACATATTTAACACAATTTTTGCTGTTACACTGTTATAGCACACAACGCCTTTCGATTTTTGCCGTGTAAAGAAATAACCGCTATATTAAATTTAATACAGCACACAAAAATATTAAGCACGACTCTGAAACTTATCACTTATGCCCCTCTACAAAACTATTAACATCTAAAATAAAGCCGAAACTGTTCCACACGAGCACCTGTAGAGGTACCCCGGGTTGTTTGTTGTGTTAATTGCCTTTGTGTATTTATAGCCGGAGCAGGTCATATTTTTAAAATTTTGATTATTATTTATTATTCTTTCGTGAAATTGATATATTCTGACACTATTATTTATGTGCTACACGCAACAAAAACTAAAACGGGTATGGTATCTTGTTTTGTTTTAATTTGTGACTTAACTGTTTAAATTAAACTATATTATTTTTAGCAATTAAAAACAAAAAACATTATTATTTTCTTTAACGGTCCTACCTTTTATTTTTGAAATGAATCAATTTAAAAAATTAAAACTTTAGGATATGAAATTAAGGCATTAATACTATATTCTAGAGTGAACTTGTCAGATGAAAATTTGTAGATGGCTGCTGGGCGCCATCTTGGGAAAAAAATTAAATGGAATGAGGAAGGGGCACATTATTTTAAAGCTTTAACAATTACTCTTTAACCATAGAATATAAAGTCAATATCTTTACGTACTACAAAATAGCGGTACTTTAAAAATTACATAAATACCTAATTTGGATAGCTATTTTTCCGAAACTAATAAAATTAGAGTGCTTAAAGTGGTATTTTCTTATAGTTCTTTTAAAGATCTTTTTAATGGTGAAATAATATACAGGGTTATTTAATATATAAAAAATATATCCTTTTAGCCTAGCCTGTATACTAATATTTTTATTGCTATTAAAAGATCTAGCTTCTTTACGTTTAAGTACAAAATATTTAAAAAAATTTTTATTGTGACGTATAATTTTAAATACATAAGGCTATTTTACGTCACTTGGATCAATGTCTACCATATGGAACTATCTTCTTGGGACAATGAGACCGGTGGACCATCAAAACTAACTTTGCATTTTTTAATACTAACTTAACTTATTTGACTAAATAAATTTAGTACGGGCATACCCCCACTAGGAGTAGCCCGTACGGGGCTGAATTAAAACTTTAACTTTATACTTGACTACACTAACTACTTCTTATCTGATAAATTCCTTTTAATTTCTTTCTCTCTCTCTTTAAATATCCAATTTTCCAGTGTTTGTTTTGCATTTCTACGCTACCCAGTTTGTTAAATGTTTTTATTTTATTATTATAAAAGTAACCTAGCAAATTGTTTAATTTATACTTTTAAGACCTTGACACCTCACGTATATTTTAATGTAGCAAATTTCCCAATGTTAAGTAAACTAATTAAAATGTATACTTATTTTAAAATTCCCAAAAATGTTGCAGTGCTCCGGGTTAAGAAACAAACTGCTAGCAACAAAACTGTTTGGAGGAAAAAATAAAATGTCAATTGTAAAAAAGTGTCAACATAATCTTAGAGCAAAAATCAAAGTTTGCAGCAACCACGGACGGCCCCAAAACCAAAAGATAAATGCCCTTGTATAAATTAATTTAAAATATGTATATTTCGGATCTTGTCCATATTCTTTTAAAAGAAGGAAAAACTTTAAAATAATTAATGTTTAAACAGCTGTTTCTTTTCCCACTCCAAACCAAAATTCCACCAGCTCTACCGTCAAATTAGTCGGTAGGACTGGTGGCCGCAGAACTCCGGTTTACTTTGCAAGAAAACGTTATTTTCGTACCATTCCGATTCTGGAATGGCAGCAACAAAACGCACCTATACTGACATTACACAGTGTTGCCAATTTTTCCCTGTTACTTCCCCATGTTTCCGACCGCGGACCATTTAAAATCGATTTTATGTCGTAATCCTTTCCCCTATACCTAACTTAGGATTTGATAAAATATTAAACATTTAAAACTAATTATAAGAATATTTTATTTTTTTCCATTTAAGGTAGATCTTTTGGTAGTCAGAACAAAGATTTTTTGACCTACCAAACGTACATAACAAAGTTGGTTAAGTGGTAATTGCCATTCTTTACAGGTTTCTATTGATTTTTCTTAAAAACTTTCCAAGAAAACTTAATTTTGAAGTATTTATCTTTAACCGATTGAGCTTAAATTTTGTATAAACGTTTAGTTTGGATGACACACGTTCAGTTTGGGAGACAACAAAAAGCTGTGTGCACACAGCCAAGTCCAAATCAATATGGCGGAACAGTCAAGTTGTTTTTAATGCACTTCCATAATATGGGTATCAAATGAAAATGCTTGCTGGGAGTAACTCAAAAAATAAAATGACGGTATTCTGAATCCAACAGGGCGGAACATCCAAAATGGCGGATTAGTAAATTTAAATGCACTCTTACAATATGGGTATTAAACGAAAGGGCTTGCTAAAAGTAACCCAAAAATAAATATAATTGAAAAGTAAAAAAAAACACTTTTTAAGACAAGCTTTTATTAAAGACACCAAAAACAATAAAATAAACTTTTTTTAATGTTTAACAACGTCTAAACTTATTACTTACTTTATATGATCGCAATCTTGTCGCAACATTTACCTGTGTGAATAATCAAATAAATTAATAAATTGTAAATAAACCTAATCTAATGGATTTTAATTTTCAAAGTTTAAAAACTAAGTAAATACAAGTATTTAAAACTCGTAACAAGCTTTTGTATCAAATAAATTGTGTAATGGTGGTATACGTTGATAGATAGATTAAAAAACGTTTATTCTGCCTCTATTAAAAGCTTGTTTTAAGTTTTCTTTACTTTTAATTTATTCCGTCCAATAATGTTTTTTCCTTGACACCTTCAAAACATGTCTAAAGTAATTTATATGCACATTTTTAACAGTATTTTTACCAGCAATATGTCATATTTTGCAAATAAATCCGTCAATGTTTATGCATATCAGTAGATTAAAATCAGAAAGCGATTAATCATAACGGCACAAAAGAAATATAACATTACGGTCAGAATTAAGTCCTACGGTCGCGTTGCCGCTCGATAAATCATGGCAACGAAAACATTTACCATTTTAATGGGTTGAATTACCATACGCACCCATTACGCAACGCTTTAAATAACATGAAAGTAATGGTACTAATGCGATACCATCTTTTTGGCGGCTACTTTTAGCGCGTCGTGTGAGTTATAACACTATTATAAAATATTAGGTACAGTAGTCGAATTTCGCCACAAAAGATCTACAGTAGATCTTCTTTCCTTCGTATCACACTGTTGGAATAGGTCTCTTGAGTTTCTAGGTGAGTCCCAGATTGTTGCTCGTGATATATCCAAAGCTTTTGACCAGGTCTGGCATGCCGCACTTCTTAATAAACTTCCCTCCTATGGTCTTTCAACTAAACTCTGTACTTGGCTCTCTAGATATCTATCTGATCGACGTATATCAGTTATTCTGGACGACCATTCTTCAAGCTTTCACCAAATAAATGCTGGAGTCCCTCAGGGCTCAGTTCTGGCACCTACATTGCTTCTTCTTCACATCAACGACCTTTTCTCGTCCACAACTAATTCCATTCATAGTTTCGCCGACGATAGTACCCTTTACCCCAGTTTTCAGGTTCCTAAACCCATCACTAAACCTGACTTGGAAAACAAACGAAGAGCGATGCAGATATCTCTTTCGCAGGATCTTAATTTAATATTGGATTGGGGCGCCAAAAATCTCGTCCATTTTAATGCATCCAAAACACAATCATGTTCCTTGTCGCAAAAAGAGTCATCAAATACTCATCCTCTACTCATGAGCGGCCAAGTTTTACAGAGCAAAGACACCTTCAATCTTGTGGGCGTCACATTTGAAAGTAACCGTAACTGGCATAAACACATTGTATCTATAGCCACGGCAGCTTCAAAAGCTTGGAGCTTTCGAGCCAAAAAGTTTTTTTCCTCTTCTAATGTATACACTTTATATGTGTCCCAAATCCGACCTCCCTTGGAATATTGTTCTCATATCTGGGGCATGGCGTCCCCCACAACCCTAAGCATTCTTAATTCTATTCAAAGAAGAGCTATTCGTCTCATTAATGATCGTTCACTTACAGAAAGGCTTCCCTCTCTTGCCCATCGTCGGACTGTGGGGATTTATCGCTTTTTATAGGTACTTCCATGGCTTCTGCTCTGAAGAATTGTCCAGTATAGTTCCTCCACTCACGATTCCCAACAGAGAAACTCGTGGTTCTGCGCGTATGCATTCCTATACGGTCCAACTGGACAGGTCCGGAACTTCTCACTTTGTTCGTTCTTTTATCCCTAGAGTTTCTAGATTGTGGAACCTGCTACCCGCGGAGGTCTTTCCCTTCCCCCAAATCTTCAAGTATTTAAGTCCCGTGTCAACAAACTTCCTCTTACCTCGCTTAAGACACCCACGGTACGTTAGTATTTAGGCTTTTAGTCTTCGTGGTTTGTCCAATGATAAAAAAAAAAAAAGAAAAAAAGCTTAAACAAAGCTTTTTAGGTCAAACAGTTAACTGGCAAATGGAATTTGAATTAATAAGAGTGTCCTCGGGCTGTTCTAAAATCGCGTTATATCGCATTTTCTGCACAGCTATTTGTTGAAAGGCTGCAAAACAGAATTGTTAACCTAAAGCATTGTCTTTCAACCAATAGCTGTACAGAAAAAACGATATTATGCAATATTACGCGTTAATCGCGGTTTAAAATTGTGCATACGTATGTAACTTGGACAGTTAGATACGTATGCACGTATGTTAAGTCACACATTTTTAACTTGTGACATTTTTAATCACAAAAATTTTACAAGAACAAAGCCAAAACATAAGCATTAAAAAACTTTAATGTGAAATTAATGAGAATAATGTGAAGAAACAGAGCCGTACGCAGCGGGGTGGGGGCGCAAAGGGGGTAATTGTTCCTTCCCCAAGAGTCTTCTGAAACGGGTTGTTCTGTGGGACTAGCGGTTGTGTAAAGCCTTTTTTTTTAATAGAGCAATATTCGTTTTTTGGTAATATGAGTTGCTCCTCCCCCGAATAAAATATTTTTTTTCTGGTTTGTTTTGTAAAGACATATTTTTTGTTCTTCCATTCCTCTGTTTATCTCTTTGTAATATGTCTTGCCCCCTCCCCTCCAAATCAAAATGTATATTTTGTAGGTTGAAGATCTTTTTTGCTTTTTTGCCCCCTCCTCCAAAATCCTTTTTTGCGTACGACCATGTGAAAAAATTAACTTTTTCTGCGAATAGGTTTTCAAACCAGGGCTCTAGCTTGAAAATTTCTGAAAAACTCAGCTTTAAAATTTAGTCAGTGCATCCTTATCATAAAGCTAAAGTCAGAGAACAACACTTATTTTGTTAGCTGTTCTTCCTCTGTTAAAAGTCTCGTGGTGTGTGGTCGACTAGTAAAGATTCCTAACTGATTCATATTAATTCAGATTATCTAAAAATATATAGGGTGTTTTTTAACAACGGTACGAAACTTTAAGGTGTGATTCTTTATTATGTTATTTTATAAAGAAAGTTTATATTAGCATATGTCCGGAGTTGCTTCCTAACTGAGATAAAATTTAAGAAAAAACTCAGTTATTACTAAATATTTATATATATATATATATATATATTTATATATATATATATATATATATATATATATATATATATATATATATATATATATATATATATATATATATATACATATATATATATGATATATATATATATAATATATATAGTAAATATATATATATATATATATATATATATATATGTAACATATATATGTATATATATATATATAACATATATTATTATATATATA
Source organism: Listronotus bonariensis (assembly GCA_014170235.1). Taxonomy (NCBI): domain Eukaryota; kingdom Metazoa; phylum Arthropoda; class Insecta; order Coleoptera; family Curculionidae; genus Listronotus; species Listronotus bonariensis. Next base: position 102,170 of record JACEGR010003059.1, on the reverse strand, counting down.
TATATAACATACATTTGTTATATAATATATATGTAATATGTAAATTATATATATATTATAAAAAAATATGACTTTTTTGACGTTCTTATATTTTTTAAAATTTAGCAATTTATAATACAACTTTTAGTCTCTTGTATTTTCTTTGTCTCTTGCTTTGTATTCGAGAAAAAAAAATTAATGCCACTTTAAGTGATACTAAATAGTATTCATAAACAGCATTAAATGGAAAATGATGATTTCCGATAAAATACACTTCTATACAGTTATTTTTAAAGCAACTGATTATTTTTTTAATTTTTGTTTTTTTATCATGTAGTCTCTGGGACTTTTGGAAGAAATTAAAAGTGGCTTTAATCTTTTGTTCTTAAAAAAGGAGTTAGATACAAAAAATAAAGGGGACAAAAAATGCATTATTAATTCCCTAATTATAAAAAAAAAAAAATATAAAAATTAATAATATAAGTTACGGTGTTCACTGAGACGCCACTGGACCCAATAATAAGATTTGGTTAGGGCTAAATAAGCCCCTTATTACGTTAAATAAATGTACCAAATTTTATTTAAATCGGCCTAACATATTAAAAATATATATAAAACTTATTTTCTTCTTAAATTTTAACCCTCTGTATCTCATGTAAGGAAGCAACTCCGGACATATGTTTATTGGAACTTTTTTCATAAAATACTATAAGGAACTACACCTTGAAGTTTCGTACCGTTGTTACAATGGTATGCTTTTTGTTTCCTTAAGGCCTCTGACACGATACTAAGCGTCAGCGTCAGCGGCCAGCGTTAAGCGAGAAATGTGAGAGCGCTGTCTTTGATCTTTAATGCAGAATAAAAATAACTTGTTTTTAAATCAGCCACTCAACGCTGACGCTGGTTATCGAGTCAGGCGTTAAGAAGAGCGAGTGTAAAAAAAAGAAACCATACACATTTTGGGAATTTTAAAAATATACATTTTTGGAGATTTTTAAAATAAGTATACATTTTAATTAGTTTACTTAACATTGGGAAATTTGCTACATAAAAAATATACGTGGGGAGTGTCAAGGTCTTAAAAGTATAAATTAAACAATTTCCTAGGTTACTCTTATAATAATAAAAATAAAAACATTAAACAAACTGGGTAGCGTAGAAATTCAAAACAAACACTGAAAAAATTTGATATTTAAAGAAGAGAAAGAAATTAAAGGGGATTTATCGAATGATAAAAGTAGTTAGTAAAGTCGAGAGTAAGTTAAGTTTTAGTTCAGCCCCCCTACAGGAGCCTGCGAAGTGGAGGTATGCCCGTACCAAATTAAGTTAGTTCAATAAGTTAAGTTGGTCATAAAAAATACAAGAGTTAGTTTTGATGGTCCACCGGTCTCATGGTCCCAAGAAGATGAAGTTCCATATGGTACATTGCCCTGAGTGACGTCAAGAGTAGTATTTTTTTTAAATATATACGTCACACTACCTTAAAACGGATCTTTCGATTTTTTTGTAGAAGACCTTGACTCGACTTGACGCATCAACACGCGACGGGCTGTTGTTATGATAAAAAACTCGTAAGTGAACTTTTAAATGATGTGTCACAAGACCCCACTTGCCACTTTTTTCCAGGATAGTCCAGCACCCATTTAGAAGTTTGTATCACTTTAAAATATAGTTTGTACGCATCAATTTCATTCCCGGTAGTTTTAATTTTATAAATTGATCCGTTTACAATATAGAAGGAGGAGAAAAAGTGTACTTGTACTACTGTATTTTTTTAATCTTTTGGACAAACCACGAAGGCTTAAAGCCTAAATACTAACGTACCGTGGGTGTCTTAAGCGAGGTAAGAGGGAGTTTGTTGACACGGGACTTTAAATACTTGAAGATTTGGGGGAAGGAAAGACCTCCCGGGCAGCAGGTTCCAAATCTAGAAACTCTAGGGATAAAAGAACGAACAAAGTGAGAAGTTCGGGGCCTATCCAGTTGGACCGTATAGGGATGCATACGCGCGGAACCACGAGTTTCTCTGTTGGGAACCGTGAGTGGAAGAACTATACTGGACAATTCTTCAGAGCAGAAGCCATGGAAGTACCTATAAAAAAGCGATAAATACCCCACAGCCCGACGATGGGCAAGAGTGGGAAGATCATTAATGAGACGAATAGCTGTTCTTTGAATAGAATCAAGAATGCTTAGGGTTGTGGGGGACGCCATGCCCCAGATATGGGAACAATATTCCAAGGGAGGTCGGATTTAGGACACATATAAAGTGTATAAATTAGAAGCGGAAAAATACTTTTGGCTCGAAAGAGAAATCCAACCTTTTTTGAAGCTGCCGTGGCTATAGATACAATGTGTTTATGCCAGTTAAGGTTACTTTCAAATGTGACGCCCACAAGATTGAAGGTGTCTTTGCTCTGTAAAACTTGGCCGCTCATAAATAGAGGATGAGTATTTGATGACTCTTTTCGCGACAAGGAACATGATTGTGTTTTGGATGCATTAAAATGGACGAGATTTTTGGCGCCCCAATCCAATATTAAATTATCTAGATCCTGCGAAAGAGATATCTGCAGTGCTCTGCGTTTGTTTTCCAAGTCAGGTTTAGTGATGGGTTTGAGAACCTGAAAACTGGAGTGAAGGGTACTATCATCGGTGAAACTATGAATGGAATTAGTTGTGGACGAGAGAAGGTCGTTGATGTGAAGAAGAAACAATGTTGGTGCCAGAACTGAGCCCTAAGGGACTCCAGTATTTACTTGGTGAAAGCTTGAAGAATGGCCGTCCCCAATAACTGATATACGTCCATAAGATAGATAACTAGAGAGCCAAGTACAGAGTTTAGTTAAAAGACCATAGGAGGAAGTTTATTTATTAATAAGTATACTTATTAATATAAATTAAAAAAATTCTCTTGAATTTTATGATAATTCTTTTGTTACCGTCGTCCTTACATCTAGCTCGTAAAATTTTCAGCTTACATACTACACAATAGTCAACTACCGGCAATTTACATACACATATTTCTTTTCCCTGGAAACACGGCATCTAATATAAAAGGGACACATCTTATGTTCGTAAACCTGCAAAACGGTACACGTATATTCGTAGAGGGACTGAAGAAACACCGTCCGGGTTCCCAAATGTCGTTTTTCGAAAGACGATGGCAGTATTTTGGAGACCCTGTTTTGCATCTGAATGGGTCTATTTGAATATATTGACGCTAAACATTTTCCAGTTTCGATGCTTTTTACGATAAAAAGTTGTGGAGTTTGTAAATAAAGTACACTTTTCTAATTTAAAATATAAAAAAACTCATAAGAGATAACTTATAAATTAGAGCTAGTTCATACAGCGTGTTACAGAATGATGTTAAAAAAATTAGGGGCAGATTCTGCTGTTTAAAATAAAAATAAAATTATATCAACATGGGTCCTCTAATTCCTTGTTTTTAAGATATAGGGTTTTAAACCTGTTATAAAAAAAATATGTTTTTTTTTAAGTATCTTGAATATTCTTTACACAATTTTGTTTTAATTTGGCAAAGTTATTTATGGCATTAATAAATTAATTTTTCACTGACATTTAATAAGTACAGTGTCGTGTCGAACGGCAACTAAAAAATATTTCCATAAAAAAACCGTACGCCACTGACTGTGTAATTGTGTGTAAAATTTTTGTGCTTTATTTAAACTAAGCAAATTTAAACACAAATTTAATGATTTTTATTTTTTTCTCTGTATCTTGTTTAGTTTAAAAGAAAACAATATAAAATTTACTTCACTGCATATTTTTAGACCATTTAGAAGCATTGCGGGAAATTTTTCATTTAAAATTAGGTTTACAGTTCTTTATTAAAAAATTATGTAACAACAAAACAAATACTTATTTAATGTTTATATCCAGTCTTACAATTTTTATTTAAATAAGTGTTTTCAATTTTTTTAAAGTTTTTTGAAAAGTTTAACAACCTGTATCTAGAGACCAAAATATTTGTGGACCCATGTATATATAAACCTTTTTTATATTTTCTAATGTAATTGACTGGTGAGTAATAAATTCCTTTTTTAAATATAAGTGTATTGTCACAAAATAACTTTTTGAGCCACTCTATATGATATGATAAAAAATCTTATTCTTTGCCATATTTTACATTAAAAAGGTATATTAAGTAAAAGTTGATTAAAGCTGCACGTATGTGAGATATCTAAATTTTAAAATATTACTTCCTGTATGGCCAGGTCTTAAGATATACAGAGTGTTTTAGAATTAGATTCTTATTTTTAAAGTGTAACTCTTAGGTAATTTTAAGAAGAAAAGTTCAGAAAATTCTATCTCCTAAACGACTTAACTTTTGAGATATACAACGTGTTTCAAGAGGCAGTATGGGCATGAGAAAAAAGTGAGGCATTAGGGGCCCAATAATATGCTGTTTAAAAAGTTTTTAAATTCCAAGTATTTTCTGAGATAAACGGAAAAACCAAAACTTTAAAATTTGTTTTATTTTTTTCTTGGATTTATTTAAAATTGGATTTCAAAATAAATTTTACTTTTATTTTGCCACTTTTTTGATCTATACAATGATGGTATTTTATTTTAACCGCGGCGTTTTGATTTCGTAGAACCATCATCAACTTTATTATTATATAATGTTTATTAAATATCTAAATTTAAAAGCCGCTTTAAATATAAATTCAACACTGTATCACACATTGAGGTTTAAACCTTATACTGGCCTATATTTTTGGAAATTTAATAAAAATAATTAACTCCTTATTATTAAATAATAATATAACTTTAATAAACCAAGCAGAAATTAACGGAAACCCCCTATCATCACTAACTCACATTTTTTAAATACGGTCCTGATATTTTAATATTAAAATTTTAAAGCCAACTCTATTGCAAACTCACATTATGGTTTAACCGTAATACGGACCTACATTTCTCAGAATTTGGTAAAAATAGTAAGGTAGTAGCGTAGCGGGCGCGCTTGTGGCTGCTCCGGTTGTATCGGCGGCGTCGATCTCCGGAGTTAAGCAGTGAAGTGCGCGCCCATAACTTGATGGGTGACCGGCGTTGTCGGTTTTGGGTAACGGCACGCGGTGTTCTGCTCGGGGCTGAACGAATGGACCGAGCAGCAACCATCGCAAGTTATGGAATGAATGGTGTGTGAATGGGAAGGAGTAGGGGTCAAGGTACAATAAGCCTTCAGGCTGCAGTGCACCACCTAGGGGGACGGTCAAAAAAAAAAAAAGGTAGTAGCGACCGCTCATAAATTGGAAAACTTTTTATTTTTGTAGCGTATACAAGGTAGGTTCAAATTAACTAATATAAGGACATAAGAAAAAAACAAAATTTTTTGAACTTGAAAAAAAAATTACTTACCCCTTGAAGAGATTAGATCAAACTAAATAAACTATTTTAAATACGCCTTACCGCTTTAAATTTTGAAAAAATATCCAAGCTTTGTTATTCTTAAAATATTTAAGTACACTTAGATGACTTGAAAAAAGAAACGAATTTTTTTATTTTTGTCTGGTAAATAAAGCCTGAATTTAAAAGTCCCTTATTTAAATTTATTTTCAACTTTACTTTTACCATATAAAAACTTTCTAACTCTTTAAAAATATAAATTTATTATTACAATTTTTCATTATCACGTTCAAAAATGAATTTTTATAGGGATTATGCGTATATAAGAAAAAAGTTCAAAGAAGTATAAAAATGTATTTTAGGATTATTCCAAACGCACAACAAAAATATTAAAATAAATTTAAAAATCTGTAAAGTAAATGAGTTTTCTATAGGCATTTGATGTTTGGTTAAACTCCCCAATCTCAAGTATATAACATCATACGTATTCTGATTAATCAATGTATATATTTAATTTAAATTAAAATTATTTATTGTTCATTTTAAAATAAAATAAAAATTAAAAAAAAACTTCTAAATAAATTTGCTTAGCTAAAACAATAATTCAGCGGCACATTTTTATGAAGATTAAAGCAGTAAATCTTTTAAGCCTATAAGCACCTAATTATGTTAATAGCTTTCATACCATTTTAATCTATGGCTTTAAATAAATTTTATTTTATGTCGAGTATTAGTTTGTATGGTAATTGTCTAGAAAGTGTCCGCAACTCCGATTTTGACGAAATTTTGTATGAAAACCAATCCAACCTTATTTTCACTATATTCCGCCTACTTTTTACACAAAATACTTAATTAAATACTAAATTGGAACACAATATTCTATAAACACCTTTCAAAAACCTTTTTATTTATTTTACAGGTTTTTTTTTTAAATTAAATTACAAATCCTTTACCCCCAAAGCACTGGGCATGCATACCTATTTGCATACATAAATACTTGATTTAAAGTAATGCTTTTAAATTAATATAAAAAAATTAATGTTTTAAAAAGGTTTTTTGATGTTAAATGAAATATTGTATGCAAATTAAGTATTATAACACAAATTTTGTGCAAAAGAAGGCGAAATACAGTAAAAAGAGGTTTAGTGTAAATTACAACTTTGATGATGGATATCTCGAGAACAAATCGTTTTCGACTAAAAATTCTCAGATTCGTAATCAGCGCCCCAAAAAACTCCCGTCAAAAACGGGGTTGCGGACATTTTTTAGACAATTACCGTTACCGTATTTATTAATATTATTAGGGTTTATTAAAATACATATACATGGTGAGTCTTAACTTATACGAATAACCTTTGCAAATTATTGTCAAGGACAAACAATTACTGTAAAAAAAAGTTAGAGAAATGGTTTAAGTTACAGGGTTAACGAATTATTTAAAATTAAATAAAAGTGTTCCGCAAACGCATTATTATTTTTTTATTATTTGCTTATCATAGCCAAAATTTTCTTTTAATTTTTATTTTATAAAATTAGTATTAATCATACTTATTTCGTATATATTTATTAAACTGCAAAAGGGTTTTTCTTCGTTCTCTAATCTTAGTTACAAAATTTAAACATTTAATTAATAATGTTTAAGGCGCGATTACAAAAAAACGGTTCGTTCTACGGAAAACTAGGAGATCTTTTTTGTAAATAATTTAATTTTCTTTAAGAACATAAGTTAGTCAGATTAAAGATTAACTGACTTCGAGATTTTGTATAAGAAATGCCACAATTGTTGAAAAATCAATAATTTTAATGATGCACCTCTTAATGTTAATATTAAGGTCTGAAAGTTTTAGGATTGTTTTTTGTCATCATAAACAATATTTTTAGAGTGCAGTTAGAATTTTTTTGTCCCAGTCTAATATACAGGGTGTTGCATTTAAAAAAAAAAAACTTTTTTCCATTCTGTATCTTAAGAGCTAATTAAAATACAATGATTGATTTAAAATTCACAGGATTACCTAAATAAATGAATATCATTGTTTGCGTTTAATTTATGGTATTCCCACCTAGGTCCTGCGATTTAATTCCGTTGGATTTCTTCTTTTGGGATTATATCAAATTTCGAGTATATGCGGACAAACCACAAACGATTGCCGCCCTAAAAGCCAACATAACTCGCACTGGTGAGATTGGGAAAATTGGACAAATTTGTGTCCGAATGTCATCGAAAATTCGATCTTTAGAATTCGCATGAATCAGCGAAACCGCGACGCGGCGGTCATTTGGCTGATATAATTTTTAAAACTTAATGTCATTAAATATACTTTAATATAAAAACACAGCTACTGAAACATATAATTTTAATAATTTGTTTTATTTTTATTTAAAGATAGAGTACTGAAAATCGAAAACCCTTCAGTAACGGGAATTTAATGTCTGTTGCACCGATAATAATTAGGCATAGTGAAAGAGTGAGGGCGGTGCGACGATGGTACGTCCTAAAATTAAAAAAAAGGGTTGAAGGTATTTTTTTTTATTATTAACGGATTTTTTAGAACATTAAAATGTCTGGCTTATTTATATAAAAACGACTAGCTGACCGGTGCCCACTTCATTGGGCAAGAATTTTTTATTTTACTTTTTGTTTAATTATAATAAAATAAAGCCTATAGCATTCTTCAATAGGGTAGTTTTCTGAATAAAAATAATTTTCATGATGGGTTTAGTATTTCCGAAAATTAGCCCTTAACAATTAAAGTTACACTTTACCTTTTTATTTATGATACTAGTATAATATAATAAATACAAAAACATCTTCTAAAAATAGATAAATTCGTTGCCTTTTTTATCTATAAAAAAATCCACAGACGCAGAGAATCGAACCCGGACTACCCGCGTGACAGTCGAGCATTCTACCACTGGACCACCCCGGTGCGGTGCTCGTAACTAAGTAAACAACTTAACCTTTTTATAATATTAGTATACATATGTCATTATTTTTAGGACTATAGCACTTCTAAATAGAGTTTTTTTGATCGGTTTAGTATTTAGTTATAGTTTATCCAAGATAGTCAACCCGTGCCCCCGTTTAATCATAATTCAATATAGCCTATAACACTACGGAATAGTGGAGCTTTCTAACTGTAAAATAATTTTTATGATCGGTTTAGTATTTTCGACGATTAGCGGCTACAAACAAACAAAGTTACAAACTTTACTTCTTTATAATATTAGCATAGATGTTAACTGTATACATGTATGTATTTCCGCTGATGAAAATTCACGATCGAATGAAATGGGATGTTAAAGTTTAGTGAAATTGTTTAATTGTAATTGGTTTTTACCTTTTATATTCGAAACCTACCGTTCATAGTACCTTTCTCGACTGTAGGTCAGTAGTTGGTGCTTTTAAGTTAGGTGAGTCACGGAATCTCCCATACTCCATGTTACCACGTGTGTAAGAAAACTTATTTTAATTCGAATGGGTAGTTGCGGTAAAATTTAGTACTAATTATTTTCTCATGTATACGTCCTCTATAAAAAATGTTAATTTAAGTCAATTTTCTATTATTAAAAATTTAGCTGATCGGTTAGTAAAAGAAAACATGATTGGATGATTAAATTAAGAAAACTTAAGAAGAGATCTAAGACCAAGTATCCATCTAGAAAAAAACTTGCAAAAAAGAGAGCAGGGCTCAGAAAAATGCTGGCTCTCTTGTTGCAATGGCAATTTATAAGTATAAATTATTTACTTTATTTTACGTTTTGCACGTTTTTTTACCTTTGGGCCAAGAGTTACTACTAATCTTATTTCGTGTACTTTTATCACAGATCCATTTATGCCCAAAATAATGATTTGACCTGTATTTTAGACCAAAGTTTAATATTATTTAAGGAGACCACACATTTATTTAAGTTTTTTTTTGCTTAGGCATTTTTAAATGTTTAATAATGTAAATTTACATTTTAATATAAGAAATGTCTGAAGCAATATAATATCCACTCTTTGTTTTACCATACCAACATATAAAGTATTTTATAATTTGTGAATTACTCAGGAGTCTGCCAGGCTCCATGTCACGTTTAGTGACAGAAATTTAGATGTCACCAGTTAAGTGTCAATATGGCTTTAAATACATATTATTGGAAGTTTAATTGCGTAATATTTTACTGTGATTTTAATATCGTCTCCGGGACGAAATTAGAAGCCAAAAAATAATTTTAAAAAAATTGCATTCTTTTATTAATATTACATTTTAAGTTTTTATTGTAACTCTCTGGTATGTTTAATTACATTTATTAATAAATAAATAGTTAAGCTAAAGTTAGACACTTTATTTATTCTTTAAACGTTTGATTTGATTTTTTAAAATAATTTTTCAAAAAGGCGACAGCATTAGGCGACCTAACCTTACCTTTTAACTTCCAAATAGTTCACCTAGTACATTTACTTAAATAAATAGTATTTGCGTGGTCGTAGAGAGCTTGAATAATTTACCAGTGATTAAATTAAATCCCTTTGAAGTTAAATTTAAACCTAATGGCATATTGTGATTTAAATCTATAGAATCAAATATTTTATTTTGAGAGGATTTGAATAAAAGATAGAGTTGCTGATACCTCTCCGAATATTTATAACCGTGTTGAAGTTCTTAAACTACAGGATTTGATGACTAATATTTAGAAGCTTAGAATTGGTACATAAGGATAAAATAAATTCTTTATGGAAAAAAGTATTGACCCTGTCACCCTTAAAAATAACTTCTAAATGTAAATTTATATTAATAAAGTTAATACCTTTTATGCAAGATTTTGTGTGTTGGACTTTTGTATTAAATATCCCATCAAAAACATAAATGGCAAAGGTAAGCCAAGTTTAATACTAAAATTATGCTTGGCTATGGGCTTTGCCGCAAAAGGAATGAAGATCTAAATGAGTGCCAAGTTCTGTTCAAAATTCAAATGTGTATGAGATCTTAAAGCATGTTAGATTTGACCTGGCCAGTTTTTATTACATCGGTCATTATATAAAGTTATTTATTCTATTTAAATATTTTTTTATAAAAACTTGTCTGGTTTATGCCCAAAAGTCTTCAATTTGTAATAATAAAGAATAATAAGATAAACGATATTTAGAAATCTGATTTTTACAGGAAAAAACTAAAATAATTTTAGCCAAGTCAAAGTAATACTACTAGTTTTACTTAAAACAAATTTGAGTCAAGAAAATAATATCTAAAAAGCAACCATTTTTATTCTCAAGTTTATAAAATCATGTTTACTTAACTATATCTGCTGGGTGTTTCTCACAGGAAGGTGGTTCTCGCTATAATTTTTATTTAATTTTTAAGATAAAATTTTTTATTTTATTATAATATGACATTCTAAATTCAGTGAAACCTTACACGTCATTTTATGGCACTTCTGCTGTCAAAAATTTACTCTTTTATTTTTCCATTAAGAGTGTCATGATTAAGCTAAAATTAATTTTAAATTGGGTAGCTATTAAAACAGAAATTTATCGTCTTTTGTTTTTTACGACTTCTAAGGCAAAAGTCAAAGTTTGCACAATCCTATTGATGGTCAACTCATTTTTTCAAATGGAACAACGGTGGTTTGTTGGCATATTTTAAACAAGCATTTTATTTCGAATAATTTGGTACTACATAGGCGTTGTTTTAAGTAAGAATTTTTCTACAGAACAAATAATAAATTCATGATGTTGTTATAAATTGATATTATCATTTAGTATAATGGTTGGTTTAGACTCATTTTATGTCATAAATAAACGTTATTATTATTATTATAACATGCTTTTTTTAAATAAAAGGAGTTATAACCATAAATAGAATATTTTAAACTTTAACTCCGCCCTGCCATTTTAAACTTTAAAGTAGCAGTCATTTCCGGTAAAACAAGAAACAAAGCTCTAACTCGGTTTAAAATATCTAAATCTCGTGTGCATTGGGACTACTATAAAAGTATTAGAAACCAAACAACTCTAGCAATAAGAAGGGAAAAAAAGTTTTTTGAAATTCGATTTCAAGACTCGGCAAATGTTTGGCAGGATCTTAAAAAGTTCGGTCTTTGTGGTCAGAAAAAGTAGATATTCCTAGTAACCTTAATATACCGGATGAACTTAACTTATTCTTTACAGCTAATCCACTTACAGTAAATAATGAACGGCTACTTAATTTCTACAAGGGAGAAGTTAATGAAAAGGTTAAATCCACTTTAAAGTTTAAAGAGGTTTCTGAAGGCGTTATTTTGGGTGTTGTCATGGGAATTAAATCTAGAGCTGAGGGAGTTGATTGTATTAGTAGTCAAACTTTAAAACTGGGGTTTCCGTACTTGCTACCATACTTTACTCATATTATTAATTTTTGTATAAAACATTCAGTATTCCCACAGCTCTGGAGGAAAGCTTTGATAACCCCAATTCCCAAAATTTCTTCTCCACAAGAATTTAAAGATCTGCGGCCGATAAGTGTTCTGCCCTGTGAGTCTAAAGTTTTGGAAAAGGTAATAAACATTCAGTTAAATGAACATGTCGAAAAAAGTGCCATATTGCCGGAAACTCAATCCGGATTTCGGGATGGTCATGGATGCTCGCCAGCACTGGCGAATGTCTCTGATGATCTTTTTCAGGCTACCGATGAAGGAAAAATCACAGTTTTGGCGCTATTAGATTTCTCTAAAGCTTTTGAAACCATAAACCACGAGTTGCTTCTGGCAATTTTACATCATGTTGGTCTTTCCGAAGGCGCAGTACACTTTTTCTCCAATTTTCTTTCCAACAGATCTCAGGCGGTTCGAATTGGTACTGAGGTGTCGTCCCCGATAACGATTGGGTGTGGTGTGCCACAAGGCTCTGCTTTGTCTCCACTTTTATATGCCATTTATACTGCATTTCTCTCAAATGCTTTAGAAAGATGTTCTGCTCAATATTACGCTGACGATACGCAAGTGTATTTATCGTTTGATCGAGCCCACGCAGCCGAAGGCTGTAACACCTTAAGTAAAGAACTAAATTTATTAAAGAAATTGTCATTAGAACATTCTCTCTTGTTAAATCCAAAAAAATGCTGTGTAATGGTGTTTGGCCGAACCTCAGATGTGGTCTCTGTAAAAAATTTAATCAATGTAGAAGTAGACAATACTGTTTTGCCAGTAAAAGATAACGTTCGTAATTTAGGTGTCATTTTTGACAGTTCCCTTAGATTTAGTGCGCATGTGTCGAGTTGCATTCAGAAAGCATTTGTAAGATTGAAAATTCTTTATCAAAATCGTCATTTCTTGTCAAGATACATAAAAACTTTTATTATGTAGCTCTCTTGTACTCTCCTTGTTTAACCATGGAGATGTTGTTTATGGAAATTGTCTAACAGCTATGGATAAACGTAGAATTCAACTTGTGCAAAACTCTTGCTTAAGACTCATTCATGGTATAAGAAAGTATCAGCGTATCTCACACACTCTAGTACAGTCCGATTGGTTAAACATGGAAGAGGGGAGGGAGTTGCATCAGGCATGCTTTTTTATAAAATTATCTTTTCTAAACGTCCATCATATCTTTATAAGCGTATTGTTTTTAGGACTCATGTACATAATATTAATATTAGATTTAGAGGTAAAATAACACCACCATATCATCGAACCGCAATATTTGAGCGTAGTTTTTCATATAATATTGCCAAATTTTATAACTCTCTGCCGCAAAATTTAAAATCTCTTTCACAATCTGCCTTTAAAACACATTACATAAAATATATTATTAGTAGGCGACAATAACCTTGTTAAATGGATATTTGGAGTGGGAAACAGAAAATATATTTTCTCCAATTAGTTACTTTTATTAGTAAGGTTTCTTTTTTTTCTATTTTGGTTTATTTTATTTAATATTGTAGTTCATTACCTTCGTTTATGTCTTTAACTATACTTAATTATAATAATTTAAAAGGTTGAGTTTGATCAGGGAGGCATTCCAGGATGCCTCATCTGGACTCCGCCTTTTTCTGAATTTAATATATTTTTCTTTGTATTATTGTTTGTTTATGTAAGATACGAAAATTCAGAAATAAAGACATTTATTTATTATTATTATTTTTATTATTATTTCCGGTTAAACCGTAAGTAATAGAAAACAAGTGAATAGATAAACCAATTTACAATTATGTCAAATAACGATATTCCAAATTTATTTTTTTTCCGTAAAGGGTAAAAAAATTATAGAGGAGATTCACCTGTGGAGACACACCCGGTATATTTCCATAAATATAATTTACAAATAGCAATGTGTTTTGAGTCAAAGAAAATTAATTTAAATTAAGACATTTTTTTGTGGGCTCCTTAAAAATTAACTTCCTGTATTTTAAAAACCAAGATGATTCAGTTAGAAGTTTTTTGGAAAATCATACCTTTGTTTTTATGACTAACCAATTTTTGCACCATTATTATACATCCGTAGTTACCCATTAATATCATAATATGTGCTTTATATTTGTTAACATCTCTTAAGCGTAAACTAACAAAGTAAATTAATATAAAGAAAACTAATTTTCTATCCGTTTTATTCAACATAAACGGTTAAACAACACTGGTACGCATTAAATCAATTCGGAAAGTTATTTATTTACATTATTGGAATAGTTCATTTCAATGCATGAACTGGTCCGGGAGGGTTTCCACCCCCGCTGTGACCACCTATCGTTTGTAAATAATCATTTTCTTCTTGTATTAATGTTTAACTTGCCGAGATTCCGTAACAAGATGTTGTATAGTATAATGATTGTAAATTCATTGGTGTAGGAACTAAAAGTGGTGTGGTTTTTTTTTCTCGTAAAAAGTACGACTGGTAACAATAAAAGTACCCTTTATACTATAGCTTTAATTACATTTTTCACAATTTTAATTTTTATATTAGCTTGTTATATTTGCTATAATTTATTCTTAAGAATTCAACGCATTACTAAGAAAGCGTAAATTAAGTGAAGTTGGCTAGTGTTAAATCGCGTAATACAGGTGGGGCAACTACCCCGGGGCTTTCACCAATTAGGGGCTCTCACAACGAAAAAAGGTATCTACAGACACGGACCTTTTTTTTGGTCCTAAATTTTTTTGGGTACATAATTTCATTACCATTTGATATTTTTGCTCTTCAAATTTTTTGGGTGGTAAATTTACTTGTACTCTGAGGGGGCCCCCACAGGGTCATTGCCCCAGGGCCTTAACATCTCTAAATCCGGCCCTGTATTCGACTATTGTTTTGAACCATTTAAATCGCGAATAACTTTAGAATAAATCACGTTATCAAGATGCGGTTTCGCAGAAAGCCTTGGACTTTCTAAACGTTTTTTCATCATATTCTTGTCATTCGGTTGTGACCTTTCGTTAACACAAAGACAAAATTGTCGATTTTCCGAAACTTTGTTATTTTAAATGAAAAACCATACATATATTTTTTTAAAACATTAAAATTTATTCTTTCACCTTAAAAAAAAAATTACATTTAAGCTATGGTTATTTTACAAAATAATAGATTTATTAATCTCTAAAAATGGACGAAATGGCAGCAAAGAATATTATTTAACAATAATAATTTTCTTTATTCAAGGTTACAGAAAAAATGCGATAACAGAGTTATATGTTATTGACAAAATAATAGTTGCAGTAAGGCTAGTCCACGTTTTAGAAAACTTTTATAGATATTGTGAATACCCTAGAGCTTTAATGTCATATGTTTTTTTCTGTAATAATGTTTTTAGCAAATTTAAATTTTTAAATAATACATTTAATTGCCATGCAGTCAATTTTTTAAAAATATTTAAATCCGTTATTTTTGAAATAACCGTAGGAATAATCAAGAATGTTTATCCTTTTGTGTAAAATTGATTTTTGTTCTAAATTATTATATTAGTGTTCCATTAGTTAGTTGTACTACGGAGTTTTCTTCCTTTCGTTTATTTTTTTAAATAGTAGAACAGTTAATGTGTAAATTAATTGTAAAAATAAATATTTGAAGTTAATAGTTTAGGTTTAAATAATAATTTTCTTAAACATCTAAATACCTACTGGTTTTTATGTAAGTATCATTCTATCATATTATTACAGTGTGTGCCAAATTAAACATGCACACTTTTTATCTAATAATAACTTTATATTTGTTGCACCAATCTTTTTACCTTTTAAAAGAATAATAGTTAGATATGTTTTCTTTAGGTTTGTCAATTTTGGCCATCAAATTTACACAATACGGGACTTTTTCCCCAAAATGCTGTATTTAAGCTTGTTGCAAAAGAAATTGAGTTTATGTAAAATTGAGCTAATAGGTTTTCCTTGTAGAGAAACTATAAAATATTGTTTAGTAAAAGTGAATCTGTCAATTCGTTTGGGATTCAGGACTTATGATTATTCTTGGTAAATGGTGTGCCCCATAAAGTATGCATTTTTCTTTGTATTAATAGGAAACCTACGTATACGGCATTGTAAAAGTCATTATAAAAGTATAAAAATTATTCAAAACAAAACATGTTGATTAAAATCAAATAGGTCCAATAGTATTTTTTTTTGTAGTTTATAATAAAAGCAAAGATGCCCACTTGTTTTTTTTTTTTTTGTTTATTGATTTTAAATTTAATAGAACCCAATTGAATAACACTTAATTTTTATGGCAGGGTGGTTTACCTGATCTAAGCTCTTTTTTCCAGTGGCTACGTATCGTAATCGTAAAGAGGTAGGTAAAGAACACAAAATAAAACAGTAGTAGTTATGTCCAGAATGTTTTTTTTTATAAAAAGTAAATTATGAAAAGAGAAATGCAACGAAATATATTTTTACGCCCACAAAAATTCTAATTTACCACATTTAAAACTTTAGTTTTCCAAAGACAATTATAGTTTGAAACTTTATTTATCCTTGATTTTACAAATTTTAATGTCAAATATTTTTGCGTTTTTCCTAAATATTAACCTACTAACTACCAAGGCTACCAGCCCAAAATTCTTAAATGAAAAGGAAAGTCAAGTAATAAATTATTTTAAATCTCCTGACGAGTACTTCACAACACAAGAATACAAAGTCATAATACAACACCACATTAAGTAAATCTAAAGTCTCTTTTACAGTCGGCAAATTCTTTCTGCAATTTTCTTGCAGCAACTTTCTTTCAACAATAAACTTGCTGCAAGTTAATTGCAGATTCGTTTACAGTCGGTAATTCGCTTTTTAATATTGCAAAAATAAGGCATGGTACCAACGTGCAAAAATGTGAAAATAAAGTTAGAACCTAACCTAGCTATTGACCGGTATTTATAATAGCAGTTAAAAATGAAAAAATCGAACGAAAAGAGCCACCGCGGTCACAATTTGCCTCATTATTGCTGCCGCTACCCTCCTGGGGGATAAAAATTCAAGAAAAAAAGCAAGAAAGGTGGTGGTCACTCAACTAGTAACTTTGGGTGGGGTTGGTACCACTAAAATAACCAAATTTTTTCCCAGACTTGCAGTTGCAACTGCAAGAAAAATCGGTCCAACTGGTAAAGTTGCAGGTCGCAATAAAGTTGCAGAATACGCTCAAAAAAATTAGCTGTTCGCGTACTGCGCATGCCTACCACAAGTTTCTTGCAGGTTGCAGAAAGAACCTGCCGACTGTAAAACGGACTTTACTCTATTAGTTTCGGAAATATGGCCATTCTATTCAGGTATTTCGGTAATTTTTAAAGTACCGCCATTTTGTAGTAGGTAAAGATATTGACTTTGTATTCTAGTGTTATAAAGTACTCATCGGGAACTTTAAAATGATGTATCACTTGATCACCCTTTTTCATTTAAGAGTTTTGGAGTGGTAGCCCTCGTAGTTTAAGGGTTAAAGAGGCGCTGTCAATTTTTTTGTAAAAACGTCCCTTCCAATAAAGCTCTTGACGTGTTTCAGCGATTTTGTCAAATATGTCTGCGTTTTTACAGATAACTTAAGTGGTATGTATTTAAATGAACACCCTGTATGTTATGATGATGCAACTTCAAATTTGATATCTATATTTTTTAATTTATTGATATATTTGCTTGTGTCTATGCTTTAAAATATCACAATAAAAATGTAGTCCTTCTAGCCGTTACTTTGCTGTCTTTTGTAATTAAAAACTTTTCAATACAAAAACATTTTATTTTAGTAATAAATCAGGCCTCTTTTATTTTCTATTGGGATTTAATCCTCACGATATCTTTCTGTATCTAATCAGTTAAAGCTCATCACCCGGTGTCGCATTCAATCTAAGATAAAAATCTTTAAAACCGTTGAAACTTCACGTATAAATGTTTTTCACTTACTTTATTTTTCCCTGTCTTCATAAACATTAGCTAGTTAATCCTGCGCTACTTGATGCCTCTGATTTACACTGTATTTAATGTTTTATTGTAAAATATAATATGTAGTATTTAAAATATCTTTTAGTCGATATTGTTTACGATATATCGTCGGTATTTATGAAAATAGAAGTAAAAATTATCTTATAAAAATGTTAATACTTAAACGGCAGATTTAGCTTCTACTCCTTTTTTAAAGAAAAAAAATATTTTATAAAACCCCTATAAGCACTATTGGTTTTATCATTGCTTTACACAAGACGAATCGTTTCAGTAGCGTAGGTAGACTTGGGCGTTCTCCTACGGCCTCGTTCCTTTGGGGGCCTCGCGGCTAGGTGGCCTTGCAGATGAAAGTAAAAATGTGAGACGACACTGGTATGTTATAATTTTGTGCAGGATAAACTAACAGTAGCAAGCGTAATTAAAGGATGGAGTATATTGACGATTCTTTTTTTCAACTGCAATTTCTCAGGAAAGGGGCCTCGCAAGTACATATGCGCTTATGCCAGTGTTAAACAGTCTATATGTAAATGAAAGGGCCTTTTTTTGGTCCTCAACTTTTTTTTTGCTATCTTCATCGACAAAGGCGTCTCTTATATTATTATTATTATAATAATAATTTTAAAAACAACTTAAAATATGTTTATGTGATATACACCAAAAAAAACTTTAGTTAATGAAATGGTGCAATTCTTATTTTACTAATACATTTTATGTAAAATTATAGATAAATAAGTTATATCAATTTTATTTAATTAGGTTGGTCACATACTTTTTTATTTAAAATTTTAGGTAGAGTTTT
Organism: Listronotus bonariensis; assembly: GCA_014170235.1. Classification (NCBI taxonomy): domain Eukaryota; kingdom Metazoa; phylum Arthropoda; class Insecta; order Coleoptera; family Curculionidae; genus Listronotus; species Listronotus bonariensis. Next base: position 83,659 of record JACEGR010003059.1, on the reverse strand, counting down.
TGGGCAAAATAGAAAGATAAACAGGTGATCAAAAACTTTAATTAAATCTCAAAAAAGTTTTTTTCGACAATTACGGGTTTATAATTTTTTGTGTTTTTATTGGAAAAATACGTCTTTTCGGATTAATTTAATAAATAGTAAAAATTACTTCTATCTAAGTGTTTACTATTTTTAGTACGGTATGGCTATAATTATAATTAATTTAATAATATTTTAAAAGCGAATAAATTATTATTAAGCTATTAAAATATTCATATATTTAATCGACAATTTATCGGTAAAAATAAACAATAACCCATACATATTAATGTATGTAAATATGACATTATTGAGGTGGATGTACGCTGGCTTAAGAAAAATAATACTGTCATATTATGTAGGCTGAATAAATACAATTTTTATATGGATATTTTGCTTGTATGCTCTAACTGTATGGTAATTTAAAGCGATGTTTTATTCTTGTTGTAGTATTTAATGTATCTAAAGGTATATGGTCATTATAAAATATTGGTTAAAACAATTATTTTAATCCTGTAACTTTTTAGTTATGCATAAATTTTATGCTGGAAGAATAAAATAAAAAAATTAAAAACCATCTTTGTAAAAAAATTAAATAAATGCAACAAAACTATACCGAAATTATCGTATAGAATGACACATAAAAATGATGTTTTTTCTTTTTGGGAAAAAAAACTAATTTTCTTATGGCAATCAGCAAGATTCATCAGGTTTTTCTCCATCAAAAAAGAAGGCCACTTGAGCTCTTGCTGTTTCTTATAGTTTTCTCTACCATTTGCACAATATCACTCTACATATCTTTTTCTTTATTATTTATTTTAAAATTTCTGTTTATACCTACAGGTTGTTATAGGATGATTATACTCTTAAAAATATGAAAGAAAGTTTATATTATCGGGGATCCGCAAATTTCTCGTTCTCAAGATACAATATGGTAAGCTTGTGATTTTTTTTTATTATCCTAACTATTCTTTTACCAATTTTATTTTAATTTAACACTCTTATTTACGACATTAGGGAGTACTTTTCACTAACTTAATTTTATTTAATAATTCAGTGGCATCTCGACTAAAGGAACATTTTTAACAAAAAAACAGTACGCCACTGAATCTGTAAATGCAGTGGCGACGCCAGGGGGCAGAGGTGGCCTGGACCACCTCTGAAAATTGGTGGGCCCTTCCTATAAGGTCGAACATAAGAAGGAAAAAAAGCATATTCTTAGGCCAGAAAAAAACCGCGGAAACTTTTTCTATTAAACATTGGGTTTTATAATTTTTCGTTAGCAATTGTTGTAACAACAACAATAAATACGTATTAAAGTAAGGTTTATATTCAGTGAATCAATTTTTAATCAAACAACCGTTTAAAATTTTTCAGTTTTTTTTTAAATTAATACCCTGTATCTTGAAAACAGAAAATTGGCCACCCATGTTTATCTGAATTATCTTTATACCTTCTGATGTAGAATCTGCCTTCAAATTTTCTTAACAACATTTTGTTATAGACTGCAGGGTCGTACGCAGGAGGGGCAAAGGGGGCAATTGCCCCCAGAAGTCCTTTGAAATGAATTGTTCTCTGGGACTGGCGCTTGTGTAAAGATTTTTTTAAATTACAACATTTCGTCTGGTTGGTTTCTTAAGTGAAGACCTTTTTTTGCTCTTATTTTCTTAATTCGTCTTTTTGTTACTTTGTTTGGGTTTGTTCCCTACCTATCAAAATTAAAATCATTTTCTTCTGGTTGGTTTTGTAGATAAACATCTTTTTTGCTCTTTAATTTATTTATGTCTTTGTAATATGTGTTGCCCCCTCCCAAATCATTTTCTGCGTACGACCCTGATACTCTGTATATATTTTTGTTATGCAAGGGGATATGTTTGGGGATACTGTGCTATTTAAAAACATTTTTATTATTTTTACCCATGGAGGTATAGATAGGTTTTTGTAGTACATTTGCAAACACTGTTTAAAACATATTTTTGTATTACAGAGAATTTTTATGGAATTTATATACTGTGTCCACGTAAGTTGGCGTCTTATGGAAAACTTTTATAAAAATAATTTAATATATAAAAGTTATGCTTCACAAAAAAAGTTTTACATGGTCAAAAACCTAAAAAGCAATCATGAGATATTAAATTGCATTAGTCATCCACGAGGTTTGACCAAAAATGTAATTTTTGCTGAAGAGCAAAGTACCTGTATTTTGCTAATATTAAAAACGGTTATAAAGAAAAGATGTTTAGACCTAAAAATTACTTTCAAATATGTAATTTTTTGTTTATTTACAATAAAAAAATAATTTTAGATTTTTATTCTGTGATAATGGTGAAAATCGAGATTTGTAGAGTAGTGCACTACATTTCATGAAAATAAATGCAATAAAACAGTTTTAAATAAACTTTTTAAAATTATTGTTACAAAAACAAGAAGAATACACCGGGTGTAAAGTTATAATATATTTTTTATCGTGCAAAATAAATAATTAGATCACTTTGTTGGGTTAATTCTGTAGTTTACGAATAAATAACTAGATTTTTAATATCTTCTAAAGTATACAGAGTAGATCAAAAGTTTATTTTTTAAATAAAACATCTTGTATATTATATCACTACTAAAAGTATTTTTTAAAGACCTTTTTAAAAATACTACATTTGATTAATTTGGAAATATAATTATCCAAATCTAAAGAAAAAGTTTATTTTTTAATTAGGTAGGTAGGTTAGATTATGGCAATATTTGTCTAGTAATTTTATTTATGAGCATATTTCCAAATCCATTAAAAATAGACCCATAATATATAGTATTTTTGTAACACTCTTTAAATTATCTTTTAAATAATGATTTATTATGCAGGGTGTTAAATAAAAAAATCATATTTTTGTCGTACTAATTTGGATTGGTATATAAAATTAGATATTTTTTAAAACGTAATGAAAGATCATTTTAATGGTGAAATAATATATAGGGTGTTCCATTCAAAAAATCATACTTTTGTCGTACCCTGTACATCTTGAAAGATAATAAAAATCTGATATTGTTTATTATTTTGTACGATTAAAAATAAATAAGTTAAGGGGGGTGTAAATTTATAACTTGACACTTGGTACAAGGCACTAATTTACAAACTTAAATTGTCTCGATTTTCGCAGAAAAAAATGTATAGATTTTTTTTGAAATGTACAAAATTGTACATTTAAAAGTTATTTTTAATTCCTTCCATTTTCCCTTGACACCAATTTGCGATATTATCAAAGATACCAAAGATACAGGTACTTAACTCTTGAGCAAATATTATATTTTTTGCCAAACCTCGCAGATGACTGACACAATTTAATATCTGATAATTGTGATTTAGGTTTGGAACTATGCCGAACTTTTTATAAAGAATAACTTTTTTCGTAACATAATTAATAAGGAAGTATTTTCTATGACGCCAACTTACGTAGATACACTGTATAGAAATAGAAATACTACATTTCCTTCCACTTTTAGACACACTGTATATTTTTAAATACTTCTGGTGCCTAGATTACTAAGGTAAGTACGCCAATTACTAAATTTTTAAAACCAATAATTTAAATTTGTGCTTCAACTAATGAGTACTTTTACTATCTTTAAAATGAATTGGTACTTATTCCTTAAGTAGATTTACAAATGTAAATACTTAAAACTTATTACTTTTAGTAAAACGATTTTAAAAGTAGAGGAGAGTGGATAAAAATAATCCCCTAAAAAAGAAATGATACTTTCGGCAAAGTTTTAATTTACTTTCTAACAGTTTTAATTTTTTTGAGGTTATATCACTGCTCCTAATTTAATTTTGTGACTTCAATATAATATTTCTGGTAGGTGTTTTTGTCATTCCAGTTAAACTAAACCTGGTGGATTGCAAGGTTAGTTTATATTTATAAGGTTTCGACACATCCTCATCTTTTAGGCGGGTCCAGGTCGAGGACGCAAGGGAGGACACTCCACGGAGAAAAGTTAGCAAGCCTGGGTAAAATCAAAGCTGATGATCAATCCAGTGGCGTCTAGAATTTGCGCATTTCATTTTTCATTGTTTTGGAAGTGATATTTGTTGAAATATTTCTAAATGTTTTTATTTAAAGTAAAACAATTTACAACTTGATAATAATTAAAAACTGTTCTGTAAACAGTTATTCTACTAATACAATAAACTTTATATCTCCAACACTGAACAACATGGCCGAAAAATGGGAGATGTGACGTCATAACACGTCAAAGCAATATGGCCGAATGTTGCGATCCTATATAGACCGACTTTGGTGGATTGTAGATTAGAGATTATTCATAAACAAAACAAAACAAAACCAACGTCAAAATAGTGACATTTAAAAATTCTTTTCACCAGAACTGCCTAAATACAGACCAACAAAAATTTAACTTGATTTTTTAACCAAATTTAATATAAAAATGGTTTAGTTTGAAAGGCCATATTTCTTTAAATAACTAAGGTATTAAGACATTTAAAAAATACCGTTAAGAAAAGGTCAAGCTCTAAGCTCGACGTAACCGTTAATATTTTCTTCTAACAATTTACACGGTGGTCAATTTTCTAAAAAAATTGAATCATCCCGTATCATGTGCTATTAAGAGGAAGTAATCACATTTGTGAATACATTTTGCTTACTTATTCCCTATATTTTCTCTATTTAATTGTGTTATTACGTTAATTAAAAAAAATATGATCATAGAAAACCTTGATTATGCGATAATTTTTTGACTTTTGATGTGAATTTAAAATTTTCTTTCTATCCTATTTTCTTTCTATTTCTATTCTCTATTGGGATACAGAGTTCGCCTGCAGATTTTCGTGAGTAGCATATTCAATACCAGTATGTTACCTATAAGGAAGCAATATTAAAAAATTCTTTGAAATGCTAAGTTAACAGTCAACCCCAAACGCTGGGTACAACGAATTTGGCTTTATTCTAAGAATATTAAGTATATCCACGATCTGATAACCAGATGCAAGATAAAAAAAAGGTCTAGAATTAGTATGCTAACAAAATAAAAGAATAATCGTCAGAAATTACTTTAAAATTCACCTCAGCTTTGCGGTGTGACTCCCAATTTACAAATATTAAAATTTTTATTAATCGCCAGACACAGATAAGATATGGTATACAGTGAGGTCGCCTAGGTTGGAAAAAAAACTCATTTAAAATTTAGTAATTTTACATGAAACATAGTAAGAAATCAATGCAGAATTTAAAAATGTAAAAAATTGGTGTTTTTATTTTAAAAAAAAGTTGATATTCGCTTAACTTAAATTTTAGAAAAAAATAATATACATTTTTAAAATTATCACATCTTTTAAAATATTGGTTTTTATTAAGATTTTGTTTTTGCTTTTTTTTAACTGACATTTTGGTAGGTGTATCTTTCATTAGATAGGTCATATATAAATTATTTCAGTGTTTAACAAAACTTCATTGCCAGAGTATCTTTTAAGAAACGATTTGTAGCTTGAATAACCATCATACATTTTTAGAGCTGCTCTGGCTATAGATACGATGTTGACAAATGTTGGTTCCAAGAATAACTAAACCTATCAGCCATGTTCCTTAATATCTTAGAAAAAAACAGATTTGTTATTGACAAACAATATCAAAAATTTGTATTGCCTGCTAGCTAATTATAAAAATAAAACATTAGACCTGTGGGTAAATCGGCAACACAGCATAAGTTTTGTAGAATTAAAAGAGAATAAAAAACTGTACACGCAACTTTCGTTTGTGTTGAACCGATAAGATCTTTTGGTCCTAATGTCAATGTAGGTTTAAAATTAATGGCTGGTAGCATCGATGTGACGTTTTTTTGTGTGCTGTATTGTGTTTGTTCGCAATGAATAAAAAATGTTAATTTTCCCCCAAATTTAACAAATATTAAGGAAACATGTTAAAATCTCCCAATAAACTTTTACACTTTTAGTAACTACAGTATTTCCACGGATGGACCTCACAATAGCAGAAACAAACAAAAAAATGTGTGGCTGTGCGCACCTGAAATTATAGGGGAAAAAAATAAAACTGGAGTATTTCTTGCAAAATTAAAATTTTGCACGGAACACACCAGTTCTTCTTACTAAAAAATTAATGGGTAAAAAAGTCGTGTATAGCAATGCTTATGCTTCTAAACGGGCCCTTTTTACATTTTTGTAGTTTTTGGGGTTCCTGTACAAGATAGAACATGTTTCTCAACGTGAATCTTAAATTTTTAAGAAAGAAAAGCCTTTGTCATACGCGACTTTTTAAATATTATAATTGTTGGTCCATTTCCGGTATTCTAGAATCCATTCGTGGACATACTGTACAACTGAGAATTAAAACCTAGTTCTCCTTAAGCCGCGTCCAGACCTGCAACAATTTGCCAAACATAAGTCCAAACTAACTAACCGGTTTGCGCGCTCCCTTAACGCCACAACACCGACAAGCTATGAATTACCGGCGAATCATTCGCCAAGCCCTTAAAACGACGTAAATTTCGTCCACGTCCACGTCCGCGCTATGTGGCGGGGTATGCGGCGTGGAGCGGCACGGCGAATTTTTGCAAGTCTTTACGCGGCTTTAGGTAACGTTGGATTTTAGGTAAAATATTATAGAGTGTTCTTATTATTAAATGTATACATTAAATTTAGTATACTGTTTCTTGTTTAATTTTAAGCCAAAGAATGTAGTAAAGTTGTGTTCCAGGATATGGGTTACAAGAGAACAAATGGATCAACATTTTTAAACAACCTTGACGCATAATCCAAACCAAGAAATACAAAACTTCTATTGGTAATATACAGAAAGAGTTAGTATAAGCATAAAGTAACATACCTACGGATAAGAGAAACCATGGCATGCTAAAATTTTCGTACCGCTTTTGCGGCAGGCTTGGCGGCAGGCTTGTCATTTTTCCAGTTTACACTTTAAATGCGTCTGTCGAAGCCTCGCCTCGTGTAACATCAGCGGTGGGGAGACACGTAAGCTTACTGAAATGACTAACTGGCGGTATTTCAACGAGAAACGAATAAAATTATATTGGAAGTTTTCGCATGACCTGTCCTTAAATCGGCAATTCCATGATAACTCTTATAATTTCCTTATTTTATGGTATAAGTTCTTATATGAAAAATGACCTAGAGTAAGTAAAGCACTTTTATGTTTAAAAATTAACCCAAATTTTATAATTAAATTCTGTAAAGAGTTAAATTTTATAAAAATAATTAAAAGTTAAGGTATTAACGAATAAAAAATTGCTATCCTATCCATTAACATATAAATACTGACACGATGTATCAAATTTTACAAAAATCTTTAAAATATTTTAAATTTCTTTTAAATTTCGCTTCTTTTTGACCAGTAATTAACTTGTAATGAGTAATGTAAAAAAATGATTTCTTTTACTATAATGCCTTAACTTAAATATTGGTCCTAGAATTCAATTTTCTACAAAACTAACTTATACAATTTTGTTAAACTTTAAAAATAAATCCTGGGACGCATTGTATAAATATGGGTGTGCAAAATCTGTTTTCTTAAGGTTATAAAAAATAAACATTTTATTGTCTCTTAAATTTTATTCGTGTTTGTCCAAAAATTTCTGGACCACCCAAATAATATTGGACTTTTTAAAATATATTTTTTTAAATATTTGGTAACAACAACAACAATAAGTAGTAATTATTTTTTAAATTAGGCAAGATAAAAAAATCATATAAAAAATCATTTTTTCCGTTACGGAAAAAAATAACATTTTATTTCTGCTAACAGGTACTAAAATTTTTTCATAAAATTACTTTTTCCTGGGAAAAAAGTTAGTATGTTTTCCCGGATATACATATACCGTCATACACGTAAGTAAAGGTAGATATTTAATTTTTTAACATTTTATTGTACATAACATATTTCCTTTATGCTAAAAGAACGATCACATATTTTTGAACTGTAAATTATTCAAAATAACTACTAAACAATCACATACTTGCCAAATGTAAAAAAACAAATAAAAACTGCTTTAAACCCCACTGGACTTGACTTGAAAAAATTTATTGAGTTATTTAAAAAATTATTTTAAGATTTTAAGGACTTAAGTACTGGCACCAACTTTGTTTCTTCCTCACATCAATGACCTTTTCTTTTCCACAACAAATTCCATTCATAGTTTTGCTGACGAAAGTACTTTTCAACCAGTTTTCAATGTCCAATTGGACAGGCCTTCTTACTTTGTTGGATTTTTTTTCCTAAAGTTTCTAGATTGTGAACCTGTTAATCACGTAGGTCTTTGCTTTTCCTTCAAATCTTCAACTTTTTAAGGTTCGTGTTAACAAACTTCCTCTTACCTGGCTGGAGACACCGACGGTACGTTAGTATTTAAGGCTTTTAGCCTTTGTAAATTGTGTAAAGATAAAAAAGACATTAAACCCATTTTCCCCAGTTCTGTCGACAATAATTTCTTATGCCTAGTCCTCATGTACGGTTAAATATTGCGGAACCTCGGAAGTCCGGAATCACGTGACTACAATATTGAAATTTTATTGGGCTTTACGCAGCTATGTTGAAAGTAACAGATCCGGGAAATTTCCGTGACTGTTCCGGAAAAAAGTTGAAAATTTTTAACTTTTTTACGGAATTCGCCTGTTAACTTTTGTGCTCATCAGGTACTTTTGTTAATATTATTAGTTTAATAGATAACCTAATTTCCATTTATAATCTTAATTTATGTTTTTGCCTCTATAAACAGACGACTTTTTGAAAATGGTTCCAATTCGTAGTTCCGGATTTACGCAATTTTCGTTCACTTAAGGACTAGGCTTTAGTACTGAAAAAATATACCTTTTGGACAACTCGGTGTTTAATGAAAAACCTTCGAAATAATAATTACCTCATTATGTTTAGACTTTGTTTATTATACCTTATCTAATTACAAATATATAGTTTTTAGGCCTAATAAAACACGACATTTATGTTGGTTACAAGTACATTTTTGTGTTATGAGTTAACAAACATCGTCAATCTTTTAGTATAATGAGAAAATTAAAGCAGCATTTTATATAGTAATACAACAAATAAAATGAATGTTTATGAATTAGTTTTAATATTTTGTTCGGCTACTTTTGCTGACCGAAATGAATTATTTTTATCCACTGTAAGTACTAATAAATATATTATGTCCTTCTCAGATAAATAATTAGTTTGTTATTAGTAATTCATATTTTTTAGCCGTTGGTTATTTTCTTGCTCATTTTATTATTCTAGTTTTGATAAACTTTTAAGAAATACCTAGCCGATCCTATTTTAGAAAATAATTGTGTATGTCGTAGGCAAATGGTAGTCTTAGGTAAATAGCTTTTGTCTAGGAAAATGCTATTTGCCTGGGCAAATGGTGATTTTTTCATTATCAAATGCTAATTGCCTAGGTAAATGCTACTTGTCAGGTCAATTAGCAATTGATCCCATTTGCCTAAGCATTTTAAAACAAATGGAAATTGAATTATTTGTAATAAAAGAATTTGCTCCAACTTGTTTACTGAATACTTATTTATTATAAAAGAGGTATAAACTAACTCTAAAAATGACAAAATTTATACATGCAATCTAAACAAAGAATGCAAATTAATTTAATGTTATGTTAACTACAAACTACAAAATTTTAAATAATTGTATAAATTATTTGTTTTGGTTAGTTCTGCAGCAAACACACTGTACGCCCAATATGTTTATCCAATATATCACAGTCGGTGGCCTAACAAGGACCACGGTAAATGCCATTTTCCTAGGTAAATAACTTTTAAATAGAAATTATTTTCATAAAGTCATTTGCCCAAGCAAAAAGCATTTGTCTAGACAGAAGTTATTCTCTTAAAATTACCATTTGACTGCAACATACATATATATACAGACTGTCCACGGATGGAGTAAACAAGAGGACAAATGGACCCAAATTTCATTTTTCGAAAAAAGTCATTACTTATAAAAATTTTTGCTTGTACAAAAAATGAGATTGACAAAGAGAAAATGTTCATTTTGTATACAGGGTTCGCAAAAACTTTTTCATTTTTTAGCAAAATATAATTTTAAGAAATTAGAATAGCCGTTTTTTTATGTTACAGGGATATCATAAAGATTTATAAAAGTAATTTTAAAGTTATTAAAAATTAATTATTTTAAATTTTTATACTAAAATGACCTTAAAAATTTTCATAATTTTCTTTTCAAACACCTGCATTCTCCAAATTCTCACAAAACACAATTTTTTAACTGTAAGAGTCAGTTTTTGCCAAATTATGGAGTTCAATTGAATTATGGTTCTTATCGATTACAAACATGATTCTAAATAAATTTTTCTAATGACATTTTGCTTAAAAATAAAGGCTAGTTTACTCTTGGACAAAAATCATGTTTTTTAAGTTTTCGCGAATCCTGTATACAAAATCAATGTTTTCTCTAATTCCTATTTTTTTTTGCTAGCAAAAATTTAAATGAAGAAGGACTTTTTCTCGAAAAATTAAATTTTTGGTCCATTGGTCCTCTTGTAAACTCCATCCGTAAACAGTCTATATATATATGCTAAAAAATAAAAACACATAAAAAACTTTTAAAGTAATTAATTACCTACTTCAGGAACTAATTAATAAAGCAGTTTAATGGTGTAAAGTAAGAACATTTTTTAAGCTATATTTGTCTTTAAATCTGATAAATTAATTTACTTTAGTTAATCCAAAAGTCATGAAAGACTGTAAATTAAAATATTCCTATAATTAAATTAACGATTTTAGCCAGAAATTTTACAACATCGAAACATTCCTTGCGAAAATCATACCGTTATCACCGAAGATGGATATATACTGACAATATTTAGATTGCCCAAAACTGATAGGAGAGGAGTTATATTATTACATCATTCTTCAAGCCTGGATTCTTCAGTATTTCTTCTTAGTAAAAAACGTTCTATTGGTAAGACTAAGTAATAAATTCTAACCTAAGTAGGTATTATTGCATTCATAAATATATTTTTTCACGACGGTTAAAAATATGCTGTTTTTTAAATCTTTAACAGGAAGTTAAAGTACTCCATTCTAGTACACTACAATACATGTTAAAAAAGAAACTTTTTCACACTTTAAATTAGTGTTTTGTTTCAATGCCTACTACCATAAACTTAAATATTAATTTATGCAATGTAAAAACGCCACATCAACTGAACCAAACGGTTAGGTTACCTTTGATTTTGTGATTATTTCTTTTAGTTCAGGTGTCACAAGTTTTAAAATTTGATAGTTTGCGAATAAATTTATTAGAAACTCTTGAAAATTAACAGTAATAAAAAATTTAGATGACTAAGAAAGTGGAAATGATTTTATTCTGTTATAGTATTTATTCCACGAAATGTAAGTACATACAATTTTCTAAAATTAAGTATTAAATGACTAGTTATGAAAAGGATAATTGTTTCTTAAAAAGTAAGAAGGCTATGATTTTTTTTTTTTTTTTTGTTGCTATATAATGACTTTGCTGCAAAAATTAAAATTACCAACTTTAAATAAATAAAACATGTATGAAATATTAATTTGGGAATTTTTAAACGGTCGTAGAAAAACATAGTATGTAACACATGCATAAAGTGTCTTTTTTACTCATTCGTAAAAAGAATTATCACTTTATGCACTTGTTACATAAATTATTAATTATACATTGTTCTTAAAAATTTCCGAATTGGTTTAAAAAGTCAAAAATCATAGTTACTTACTAGGGCCGCTGTCCAAAGTATGCTCATAGCGCTCATAGCGTACCAACACGCGGTCCGATACATTTCACGCTTACCTTTAGCGTTGTGGAAGCTATGACGTCAGATGTGACGTCACACCCAAGTGCTGACAGTACTTACGGGTCAGATCTATTAATTTTAGGCGTTTAACCAATTATAAAACGGTATTTACCAATCGGTTATGTTGACCTTTAATTCACGTATTATACGTCAAAGCCGTCACCATCGGTGATTTTTGGCGCCATTTATTTAAATCGATGTATTGTGTCCGTGATTTCAAGCGTTTAAAACAAAAATTATCTATAACCACTTTTCTCGATTGCGGAAAATGCTAGAAATACAAACATTTTTCCATCTTTATCAGCTATACTACATGCTCCACGTATGTTTATATCAAAAAATGCTTTGTTAGGTTATGTTGAACTTCTTGGATTCGTAAATACACTCCGAAATGGCCCGAATGATTAATACTGCAAACAAACGTTGGCGCGCTTACTTAAATCGGACCGCACGTTAGCAGTCTATACTTCGTAAATGCTGTGAACACAATTCGAACTGCGGCCTTGGTATTCATTATCAATATAAAGTCTTCAATGTATAGTAACTTTTGAATCATATTATATGGTGGGTAAAAAATAAATATCGTATATCGAGCTACATAACACTGCCATTTTTCTTTTGGAGGCTTTAATATTTGAATCTAGTCAGACGAACTAAAATTACCTTGTTTTTAAAGTTGAATTTACACGGGAACTTGAATCACCAAAAAATTGGTAAATGTGTAGTGGGAATGAGGACGGCAAAATAAAAGACGCTTTATTTGTTCTGTGACAAAATTTGTATTTATAAAATAGAATATATAATCAAGTATAATTTTATATTTTAGCGGTGGATATATTGAATGCAGGATATGAAGTATGGTTGCCAAATTTTAGAGGTTTACCTTTTTCTACAGGACATATAAAGCCTACTATTAATAAAGAAGAATATTGGGATTTTAGGTACAGTCCTATTACAAATGAAAATATTTGATCAAGAATATAATACCAATAATCCAAAAAGAATTAAAAATTAAAATTTATTATTATTTTTTTTAATTTCTACTCATTATATTGTTTATGGTTTAATTAGAAAAAGTAGTTTATTTGGCACGATTTTTAAAATGTTAATCAAAATACCCAAATTATGAGTTTGTCATAATATCACAACACTGAGGTGGATGCTTATTTAATTTATAATCTTAATGCTAAACAAAAACCAACAAGGTATTACCAATGCCTTTATGTTTACTCGAAAATTTAACTAGTGTTCGTAATATAAAACATACAGAGTGTTAGGGAGATAATGTTTGTAACTTCAGGAGGCGATTCCTTGCATTATTCTAAGAAAAAAAAGTTTATAACAAATTAGGTACGAAAATCAATTGTGTTTGAGAAAATTGGGTCGTAAATCATTAAATTTTGCCAAACATTTGGCAACACTAAAACATAACCGCGATACCTCGTACAAGGACCAAAAATGAGTCATCGAAGTGTTTACGTTGTGTTGGTATGATATTTTTTGAAAATTATGCCTTGATTCATTTAATACTTTTAAGCAATTTTTGCGTGTTTTTTTTATTTATTTTATATTGCTTTCAGTGCAGTACATTTCCTTAAAAAATAATAATAAAAGGAGTTGCCGATTCCTGGAGATACCCACTACCAATTCCGACGATTATCAATGAAATATTTAAAACAATCCAATGCACCAAAAAAGAAAAAAAAACAACATTCGTAAATTACATAAAATTACAGGTAAATGTATAACTTAACTTCACGATGTCTTTCGCATTTTTTAAATTAGGCACTACGCTCCATGTGTCCAAAGCGCCTAGCATCTTCAAAATTAATAAGTCTTTCGTGATACTTACGTACCGAAAACATCTCCTTCCTATCAAAATGCACTTACTGATACAGTAATAATACATACTGACAATTAAATGTAATTTCAATTTGGGTAAATATTTCTTGCAACTATTAAACAATTTTATGGCTATTTATTTTTTTGCCTACTAATACGATGTCTCAGTCAGTCGGGTCAGGCGGAGTACAACGTTCCCAAATTGTGTGAGGGATTTTGTTTGTTTTCTTTAGAAAATTGAATATAATCGAGAAAAATATTTTAATTACTAAGGTGCAAAATTAATTTATATCATGACTAAAAAGTAGGTTCAGCATTTTTTTCCAAAACGGCTGATTTTCGGACACAAGTTATAAAGACCTTTTTGCCTCGAATAATGCAAGGAATTACTTCTTAAAGTTAAGAAAAATTATGTCCCCAACACCATGTTTTTTTTTAATTATAATACCCATTTTATTAAATTTATTTTATTTTAGCTATCATGAAATCGGCTACTATGATTATCCAGCTATTATTAATTATGTGACAAATATTACTGGTTCTAAAGTATTTGTAATAAATCATTCTCTAAGTTCCACAGCGGCTTTAGTATATTCGTCGTTAAGACCTAAGGAAGCTGAAAGTCATATAAAGCTTTTTGTAAATATGGCATCATCGGCTTTTATGAACCATACAAAGTCACCATTAAAGTATCTTATACCCATTGAATTTGAGATAGTTAAGGTACATGTACAGGGTGTTTTACTTTTGATGGTTTTACATGGTACCACGGTAAACCTTAAGGAACATAAAAACCTAATATAGGACTCTCGATCTTTTTTTTTTGGGAAAAATGTAGGTTAATTTTAAAGTTTTTTTGTAGAATATTGTGGTGTAAATTGATTTTTTATATATTTTTTATATGTTGGACATATTTTAAGACAATTACTAAATTTATATGTTTTATGGAACCCCTGTATATTTTTATTTATATGAATTAGTTATTTTTGAGCTTTGTAAAAATATGTATTAGTATGTATTCTTTACTTATATTTTAACAAAAATTAATATTTTTAAATTTGGCTATGACAGAAAATATCAAAAAATAATTTTTTACTACCTCTTTTTGGTTTTGTTTGGTTTAACTACTTGAACTTGATATTTTACTAAAAATCAACGTTTATATTTTATACTCATTTTAAGTAATTTAATTATTTTTATAAAATATATATGTTTTTTTAACCTTCTTCTACAACTTAAATTGCACTACAAATAAATAGCCTAAAAATTATAGACATATTTAAAATATGCGCTTCACTATTACAAAAAATATATTTACTGAATAAAAATAAAATAACAACATGATATAGAAACGCTTTAATTTGAACATTTATTGTAATTTTTCATTAAAGTAAATAAATGTAACAATATTTTTGTAAAGCTGTTCTTCTATAATGTAGTCATATTTTTAAAGCCAGGAAAGTTAATTAAAATTTCTTAAAATTATAAAAGTTTTTAATAAAATATCAAGTTGGGGTACCTAAACCAAAAAAAAAAGGACATAAATTAGGTTTTGTAATTTGTTTACATGACCTTTAATAAAAATAACCCAAAGTTATAGGTAAGAAAAATTTTCGGTAACGTTTTAAATAAAAATACAAGCTATTATATATTTTTGAAAAGTTAAAAAGTATATTACACATAAATAAAAATATACAGGTTGCTCTATAAAAAAAATATTTCATATAATATTCTCACAAACTGCCCATTATAGAAAACAACTAATGACATCATATTATTCTACGAAAAAAACTACACAATTAACCTATTTAAAGTTTTTTTTCCTTGCAATAGCCATAGATAGTTTTCACTACAGTTATTTAAAAAAAAAAAAGGAATTAGGAAGATTTTTTTCCGGTTTTTAAGATGTACCCTATTAAACCACCGAAAATGAAACACCCTGTACAAGAAGAAACAGTCCCCTATCCTTATTTTAAAGAAATATCAAGATCAGGTAAAATTTGGGAAAACGGGTGCCATTAAAACTTTTTGGGATAAAGATTTTGGTTGTCACGTGGCCTCATACTAAGGGGTCATTATAAACTTTTTTTTCAAAAGGCAAGGGGGCACTTTACATTCTTGTAATTATTCAAAAGTAGTTTTGGTCATACTCTTTCAATTAATATTTACCCGATCTCGGACTTTTAAAATTATTAAAAAAGAAGCAGCATATATATGTCGCATATATATGTCGCATATATATGTCGCAGGCAAATGGTTATTTTAGGCAAGCCTAAGCAATCGCCTTCTGCCTAGGCAAATGATTTCATAAAAATATTTTTTATTTGAAAGCCGTTTGCCTAGGTAAATGCATTTACCGTGGTTCTTGTTAGGCAAATGTCTGTGATATATTTGATAACACATTAGTCGTACAGTGTGTTTTGCAAACTACAGTAAAAGCAAAAACACGTGTAGTTTGAGTGGTTCGAAGCGCTACAGACGGTCATGCAAAACTGTTTCATTGGGGCGTTCATGGTTAGTTTTCGTTATTTTTTTTTATTTGCTTTATTAAGAAATTAAAAAAAAGATTTAACTAACCCCCGCCTCCTAATGTGACAGTTTTGCAAGACCGTCTGTTTATCCAAATATTTCTATTTCCATTTGCCTAAAAATTGCTTAGGCAAATAGCATTTAAAAATAAAATTATATAATTTGCCCAGACAGAAGGCATTTGCCTAGGCAGAAGCCATTTGCCTAAAATAAGCATTTGCCTGCGTCATATACATTAGGAGGCATTTGAAATGCATCAGTACTCTTTATTTCTTCCAGTGGTGTGCGTGCAGTATTTAAAGTAAATAGTTTTAAACAAAAATAGAGTAATCTTTGTCAAATAGTATTATTTTTTTATTTCTCACTGTGAAACAACATGATATTAACTTGAATATGGCCTTAAACATAAAACAATATTTTAATAGCAAAAACAATTAATTCTTGTATTTTTAGCCTTTATTGGAAATGCTTGATATAAGAGCAGCATTCCACGATTTTATGCCTTATATTAGGATAATTAAACAAATTGTGCTTAAATATCCAATACAGACAATACTTGAAAAATCTCTTGAGTTATTTTTTGGACCAGGTTCTGAAATGGACTCAGTAAGATTTTTTTATTTAGAAAAAAATATAACTTATAATATAGCGCCTAAGCCATCAATAAAATAAACATCGTAATAATTACCCTTTTAAAACTTATTTAGGGGGTTCCTTTTGACGAGTTTATCACGAGTATTCATACCGCCTTATATAGAAGCGGTGCTTTAATCCAGCCTGTCAATTTTGACATTTTTCGGTTGTTGAACTGGGCGAACGCGTCACTTTTTTGTCGGGCTAGTTTATCACAATTTTTACAAGCAATTGAAAGGTTTCTTTTTAAAAATAGCAAGTTTTTAATAAGGTCGAGATATTAAAAACAAAACTTTAATAAACCTATATGGCTAACTCTATTATAATTTTTAGTAAAATCTTCGTAAATAGCTGTATTTTACGCATTAAGAGATATATTTAAAAGAAAGAAAACTTGACAATGGCACTATGTTAAGAATGACATTGTTTGTTTCACGGTTTCACGGAACCGCCCAGTCCGATACCCGAACAATCTTTCACTTAACTAAACTTATTTGACAAAAAAGTGACGCGTTTACCCAATCCGACATCCGAAAATGTCAATATTGACAGGCTGGGTTAAAGCGCCGCTTCCATATATAACGGTATGAATATTCGTGGTAGACCCCTAAATAGGTCTAAAGGTTATTATTCGAAGTTTATTTTATTGCTGGCCCAGCCACTAGTACTAATAGTACAAACCATCAAATATTTAGAAAAACTCAAAAACATATTGCTAACATTAAAAAGGTATATTAGAATCCACTTTTTAGGAAGAGTTTCCGATGATTATTTCTGTAATTACTCAGCCATTTTCTGGAAAAATATTTTATCATTATAGTCAAAATGTCCTGTCTGGAAAATTTTGTATGTATGATTATGGAAAAGATGAAAACATAAGGCGCTATAATTCTTCAGAGCCACCGAATTACCCTTTAAAACTAATCACAGCGCCTATATTTTTGGTAATATCTGATACAGATTTTATGTCAGATGAATGGGTATGTATATATTCTGTTTTGAATTAATTTTTTAATAGTTTTAATTGTAAACTATGTTTTTTGGTCTAAAAACTTGACATTGTTTAAAACGAGGCATGACAAAATAATGGTACAGCCAAGCAGTTATAGTTAAGCTTTAAGGTGTTATATCCAGTTGCGATTTTAAAAAAATGTATTTTTCATTTTAGCATATTTTTATGCACATGTATTTAGATATATTTTCTGAAAAAATAATCCGTTTAATAGTTTTCTTAAGAGGTAGAAAGAGTGTATAGGTTTTTAAAACTTTAAACGCGTTTTTTTTCAAAACAGCGTTTTTAAAGACGGTTACCACGATTTCTCGAAATATATTAAACCGATCGCTCTTAAATTCGACACAAGCTTTAAAGATATATTTTTTTAGCAATTAATCGAAGGTTTTTTTGTTTGAGGTAAATATATTTTTAATAAATAATCAACTAAGGCCTAATTTTGGAGTCCGAAATCGAATTTTGTGTTTAAAAGCTGCCATTTGTCAAAAATAAAAAAAAAATGGCCAATTCGACGACCAATTTATAGATTATACATTTTTAAAAAGTAGATACGTTGGTTTTTTTATCTTTTAGAAGACACAGTTCAGACATATAGTGGTCACCGCAAAACGTCTTTTTTAGAGGAGCAACCGGACATCGGCTACAGGAGCTCATATCAGCTCAACTAACTAAAACATATGTCAGGATATTATGGAGTATCTATATAGAATCTATGTACGAAATTTCAAAATAATTAATTAGATGGGCTTTTCCGACAAAAATTGTTAGAATATGGGCTTTTACCAGTCTTCTAACTGAATATAACCTCTTAAGGAAGGGGAAACACTTTGCACAAGTGTTAGAAACAATTTTTTTTTCTACAGGTGTATATGAATTTATTTTTATTCTAAAATTCCTTAGCGACAATTTTTTCCTACAAACTCCTAATTTTTTGAAATTTCATATTGGAAAAGAAAGGGTATAAAATATTATTTACTACGTAAAATATTATAAAATTCTACTTTTTTGGCAATAAAAATTTAAAAATTGGCTATAGTTCTGCCTTCCAATTGGTCTGACAGAGTATTTGTTAATTTCGACTTTTGTTTGTTATTACTTTTTAACCAATTACAAACATGTCCTAACGTTATATGGCGTGCGCAAATTAACTACATTACGCACGCGAGTAGAAAAATATTTTATAGCTATAAAAGCTGTACCAATATTTTATTATGTAGACTCACCACCAAGTTTCGTGACCGATTTTTGAGTCATCCCGTGTTTTCAAAACTGTAATAAATACGTTTTTTTAATTACTTAATTATTTATTTAACATGTATTTCAATTTTTTGCCAAAAGTTTATGAGCATCACCAGCCCTTTTATATTTTAAATAAAGTATTTTTTTACCTAGTAACTTTTGTACGGTAAACAAATAAACTTAAATTTAATTTTTAATGCTTTTTGTGATTGGTTAGGCAACCTGCTTAATACTATATTTTTATTTAAAGGCTTTTAAGCGGTCTTTGTACTTAGAATGTAATAATTTAAGCAAACTTTTTTTGTATTTCAATTTTTTGCCAAAAGTTTTTGAGCATCACCAGCCCTGTTATATTTTAAATAAAGTATTTTTTTATTTAGTAACTTTTGTACGAAGAACAAATAAACTAAAATCCTTCTTTAATATAAAACGTAATTTATGTAAATTAATTATTTAATTTTAGGGTTCAAACAAACTTTATCAGGAACTTCCTTCAGTTTCTAAAAGATACGGAAAAATGCATGTACATCACATAAGCCATGGAGCTTATCTTATTGGAAAAGATAGATTTATAGTATTTGATAAAATTCTAGAAGTCATTAATTCAATAAATTAATTTATCTCTCATTTTTTTATTTTAAACCTTTCAATTAATAGCAAAGTAGATTTTAAGGGGTTTAATTATTGCCTACCCTATACATTTTACAGAAAAAATTTAAAATAACTTTTAAAAGAGCCCAATATGCCAAGTTTCAAAAAATTTAAAAGGCGAATCTTAAATTATTTAATTAAATGTAATAACAAAATTACTAAATTTAACTACAATTTAAGGATCAAAGTCAGAGTCTCAAATTTGAGACTCTGACTTTGATCCTTAAATTGTAGTTAAATCTATGTTGAGTCTCTTTGAGAAAATGGATAGATTCTTAAGTATAAAATTACTAAATTTTCGGTTCAGGTAAAAACAAACAGGCACCTGTAAAATAAATGTCACTGACATAAGGAAAAGTGTTAATAAATCAGTGACAGCTGTCTGTTGGTTTTACCTTAACCAAAAATTTGGTATTTTGCAATTACATTTAATTGAGTAATTAAAGATTCGCTTATTATTTTTTTTTTAAAGCACGGGGATTTGTCAGATTGGTCTCTCTAAAAAGTTATCTTACATTTTTTGGGGGAAATGTACAGGGGAGCCAATAATTAACCCCTTTAAAATTTACATGGAATTTCCTATATTGCACAGCGAAGAACCACCAGGTATTTACAATAGTTAACACGTTAGACTAATTTAGTAGCAGCTTCACAGATACTTGGTATACCGGTTGAGCTAAATTACATAACACATAGGCAATGTAAGGAAAAGAGACAATCTAACTTAAACTTGGCATGCTTGACTAATGGTATTACTTGTTTTGTTATTCTATTACTCGCCGATGTACCAAAACTGCTTGCTCAAGCAGTATATTTAGATTAAAATACTTTAACAGTTGTAAGCTTCGCCCTGCCTATTAGGTATTTAAACATATGCCTTACAATATCATAATTTGTATTTGCCAAGAGGAATCTTTATTACCTAATAAATGGGTAAATAAAAAGAATACAACAAGCATAATTTATTTATATCTTAATAATTAAATAAAAACTTTCTCCTAAAATCTGAAAAATTTAAGTTTATATAATGTGTTAAATTTTTTTTATTGCTTTTTGTGGTTGCTTAGGCAACCTGATTAATACTATTTTTTTATTTAAATGCTTTTAAGCGAGCTGTGTACTTAGAATGTAATAATTTACTTCTATTTAGAACAATATTTATTTATTTTTATAAAAAAATAATAGGACCAATTGTTTAAAGTTAGAGTAAAGTGCAAACAATTTTGTGAAACTTTATAGATTAAATACCAATATTTCAAAGTACATTTTTAATATTTATATACCTAAAATCTTAAAACACAAAAAAACATATACTTTTATAAAATAAAATTTAAAGTTTGAAATTATTTAAATATAATTAGAAAAATAAAACGCTGATTTAAATATTGTAAATATTTTAATTTTTATTTCTTTAACTTTAGATTTAATTTATCGTTTTTATCATATTTTAGTCTAAGAAATTTTTGGTAGCATTTTTTTCGCACCTTTTAGAGACACCCGCAGGGCCAGATTTAGAGGTATGGAGGCCCTGGCGCAATGAACCTGTGGAGGCCCCTCAAAGTAAAATTAAATAGAAATTGGAAAAAAGGTCCTTAACAATAAATATGTACCTTTTGTTCATTTGTTGGGGCCCCTAATATGTGGGAGCCCCGGGGCGGTTGCCCTGCCTGCCCGCATCCGACCTGAGACCCTGTGTCTCTAAGGTAAGAAAGGGAAAGATAAGAATATATAATTTATTATCCTCTTAATATGACCAAATAAATTCAAACACCCCATATTCACACATATGGTTAACAGTTTTGCAGACAATTTTACTGAACCATAACTTAAATGAGAACACATTCCTTCGGTAGAGACAACATAAATCTGTCTAAGCCCAAACTGCGATGGTATATTAGGTATAATTCCCGGTGCTGGATATATCTTTTCAACATAATATAAAATGTGCGTATTAAAAGCTTTTAAGACTTCCGGAAATGCCAAATGTGTTAAAATATTAGATAATATAATTTCAAATTTCTCCGTTTCCGGTTCGTACATTAAAACTAATTTTTTTATTTGAAAGTAAAAATGGATTGGGTAAATCATAAGAAAAAAAATGTACGACTGTTAAAATATTTATACATTATTAAAGTGATTTTAATTAGGTAATATGGCTCATTACCCACGGTTAAATGTGTTTAAATAAAATAATTTGTAGATATTATACCATTTTTAGCATAAAATTTATTTTAAAGCCATTTTTCTGATCTTCAATATCTTAAATATTTTGACACGGTATAAAATTATTTTCTGTCATTTCAGGAGCGGCGACTGACGCTCATTTGGCTGACTATCTAACACTATTATACTGCTATAAAAAAAAATTGGTAAATATATCGGCCCGCTGCTGGCTTGTTGGTTACCTAAATGAAAAGTTTATTAAATCAAAGAAAAAAATAATTAATTTTACCATTTTAATAATGTTTTAAAATGGTTTGTTTTATTAAAAAAAATCCTAATTTGTATAAAAATATGAAAAAATATTTTTTCTAATCTAAAATCTTGTAGGTAGGTGGCTAGCTACTTTTTGAGCTTTTAATCGGGAACAAAAAATAGTATGGCAACTTACAGAAAAAGCATACATCGATTTTCCTGCATAAAGTGGCGACTCCAGTAGGTCCAGGGTGGCCCGAGCCTCTTTGTACGGTGGAATGTAACAAGCAGAGTAAAGCTAAAAGATTTGTTGTAGTTGTGTTTAAAGTTTACAGATGTGAGACCTTTTTTTTCATGGTCTACAACAATATTGGGGGACGCAAAACAGCATTCCAGTTGTCATGAATACTATATAAAGATTTTTTGATATAAGGACCTTTTTTTTTGGCTTTAAAATTTGATTGCTCCAAAATAAAAAACCTTTTTGGCCTTCCCTTGGACTAAAAGCTGGCGTCGCCACGGGTTACATATTATACTAACTGGTAAAATTTTCACTTTAATTTAAAAAATATGATGTTTAAGACATATATTACTCCTCCGAAACGGCGTTACCGATTTTTACCAAATTTTATATTCATATTCAGTTGGTCTGACAATCGGCAACTATTTATTTTTCATACCCTTAAGTGATAGAGGTTATTCACCTATAACTTTTTTTTTAATTTTTGGAAAAAAAAATTGTTTCAATTTTTCTGAAATGTGGCATTAAAAATGAATACCACCCTAAATGTTTACCCTTTTATCACCCCACCCCTATTTTTTAATAGCCATTTTTAGTAAATTAATTATATGTACAAACGTGTCGGATATCTTATAGCACTATCTTATCACTAAGCTCGAACTCTGGCAGTGCAATGCAAATTTTCATATTCACGCAGAAGGGTTCTTTATCGAACAATGCATTTGTGGGTTCAATGAATTTGCCCGCACTCTGAGCGATCAGTTTTCGTATTCTCGGTGCTGGTATTACACTCGGGGAGCTTTTTGGAACCGTTGTTAGTGGCGGTGCCGCACAAGGGAACTAAACGAGCTCGGTGACAATGCGCATTTTCTCGGTTCGCTCTTGCTCTTGCAAAAAGTAAACCGGTACCATGCTGGTTCAAATTTTAAGTAAACTGGTGCAGAGCGAAATTACCCTACATCGAATCTGGATTTGACAAATGAAGTTTAACCAATTAAAGAATTTATGGTTTCGTCCGTTACTTTGTGACCGTACATTTTAAATTAATAAAATAAAACAAAATATATACTTTGTTCATAGTCACTTTAATTATTTTTTAATTAAAGTGACTATGAGCTGAAATGTGACTATTTTAATTAAAGTGACTATGAACAAAGTATATATTTTGTTTTATTTTATTAGTTTAACCAATTGTTTAAACGTCAATTTGAAATTTCTAAATTGATTGTAAATGTAGCCTTAGAATTGCTCGCTCCAAGTGCCTGTTTCATAAATTTACTATTATATGAGCGTCGATGGTTCAATGGTAGAATGTTCGCATGCCACGCGGGCGGTTTTGGTTTAATTTTCGTCCATAGATTTTTTTTTATAAAAATATATAACAAAAAATTACCGAATTTACTTCTTTTGATAGATATTTCTTTTTTTATTTTTAGTCATACTAATATTATAAATAAAGAGATAAAGTTTGTAACTTTCATTGTTTGTTTGTAAGGGCTAATTTTCGGAAATACTGAACCCGATCTTGAAAACTCTTTTACAATCAGAAAGCTACACTATTCTAGGCTATATTTTATTATGATTTTACAAGAAGTTCAGAGAAAAATATAATTAACGCCCAACTAAGTGTAAGGTCGGCTAGTATATTTATATAAAGTTTTTCAAAAAAATTACCTTCTATAGTTTGTATATACAAAGAAACATATAAAACTTTTAGTTAAAACGATTTTTAAAATGTACTGATTTATTATTCAATTTTTTGGGTTAAAGAAATATAAATCATTTTTGGTACAGACGTTAAAAAAATATTAATGTAACCATGGTAAACAGATTCTAATAAAGCAAGGGCGTCGCATAGGGGGAAAAGGGCAGAAAGGGGTAGCTGCCCCCTCTCTCACAAATATTTAAAAAAAGTTGCCCAATGTAAAGTTTCCAGTCCTAATTCTTTTTCGTGGCTTGCTTGATCCATTATTCTTGTAAGTTCGAAACTTGAAATTAAATCACCAATTCCAATTCATCAAATCTAAACAGTTGCTGCGTTTAGCTTTCGTATTTTCCTCCATAATAGTATTATAAATGCGAACTGTGCATCGGTTTTAAAATCGCAAAAATTCGGTAACTAGTTACGATATCCGATTCTTAATAAATATTATAGCCGCAAGGTCAATCAATTTGGGTATAATTTATATGAAAGTAATTGAAACAGCCAAAAAGTGATCTACCGGCATTTTCTCTCTGAAGCATAGACTTGCAGAATATTTTTTAAATCTTTTTACATAGCTACTATAAAACAAATAAAATATCGACATTTATTAATTTTGCTTAGTTATATGATGGCGATTTTCAGTTTAAGATCCAACGTTTTGTCCCTGGTTGACAGTTGTCAATTTGATTTTTTAATGTGCTTTTTATTGGATTTTAACATAGTATAGGAGGTAGCAACGTTTTCGAGAAATAATTTTAGGTCAGCTGATTTTTTAATATGTTGTTCTTCTTCCGTTTTTGGGTAGACCCTGGGCTGTCTGGCTGGCGGTAGCGGTTGCTTTAGTTAAGCCTTGTTTTCACGGCGATAGTGTTTGCGAGAGTTCATGATACTGACTGTCACATGAACTATCGTTAACTATCACCATGTAAATAACCCGATCGAACCTTCTCGCTTACGATAATTCGGCGTAACTTTTATGATAAAAGTTGTCGTTTGTTTACGAATTGCACGTGGTACATGATTTTTACAATAAATCTTACAAATAATTGTAGAAACTGCAAGGAAAGTTAGAATGAGCCGTAGGCATAATACATTTTTGGAAAAATATAAAAGATTTCCATGTTTATGGAAAAAAACTTTTTCGATTTTAAAAACAGAGTAAAGAGGGACTTAAAACAATACATTGGTTACTGTCGAGATAGTTTTTATACGTGTAGACACCCCAATTTCATAATAGGACTATCGAGGTTACTATCATGAGAGCACTTTCACAAGACCACTATCACCGTAAAAACTAGGCTTTAGTGCGCATCCGATCTGTACAGGTGATAATCCAAGGTTTTGAAAACATTTTAAGACACCCAATTTTCATTTATCATACATAATTTTTTTATTACCAAAAACCTTTAGCATTGCTAATTATATTTAGTATACAAGTTAAGCTAAATAAGCTAACACATAGGCAATGTGAAAAAAAAGAGACAATCTAACTGAATCCCGGCATGTAAACATGCGTGACTAATACTGCCTGTGTTGTTATTCTATTACTCACCGATGTACCAAAACTGCTTGCATAGTATAGTATTTAGTATAGTGTATTTTGATAAAACTTTGAACGATAATATATGACCAAGGTCTGCATTTTTGACATGTGACAGCTCTAAATGTCAAGGTCACAATTGGGCGCCAACGCAATCGCTACCGACAGTCGAGGATCTACCCGAAAGAGAAGGAAAAACAGAATCAGCCAACCTAAAATTCTTGTTGTCTCAACATTGCTACTATACTATATGGACTAACACGGATAGTCTTTTCGCAATATGGCCAATTAGCTGGTAAAAATGGGTATCTAGATTCAATCTGGCAAAGAATATTAAGAGAAAAACCAGATTTTGGTTTGTGTCTTGGCCACAAGCAAGCACTTTTGAAAACAGGGCATAACGGTAACGAAAAAATATTAGGCATTATTATATAACAACCTAAATAAAAGATAGAATAGTTAAGAGTCAGCGCTCCGAGTAATTTTATTAATCATCAAACGTTATTTCTTGCTTATTTTGGGCCTAAGCTGCAGGCACAACAAAACCGACTTTGTACATTTTCCTTCATTGGAGATTTGTAACGGTATCCATAATGATAATTATTAGAAAACACTTAATACAACATACGCCGTAGTTGTAAAACTCGTATTACAAGTAGAAATCTACATGGGCTCTCAATTTTTCTTTAAAATCATATATTTCTGATTCTCCATTTCAACATGCTCTCACCTTGGGCCATTGGATTGCAACGCCCCTGTAATAAAGTTAGGTTTTAAGTACAGGCATTTTAGTTTAGTAAAAAACATAAAAAAAAACAATTTTCATTTAAAATAATTAAACCAGTTTTATTCAGATTGACTTCAACAACACACTCTTTTATTTAACAATTATTTTTTTCTTAACTTAACATAACTTTAAATACACAAGCAATCCCAATTTCCAATCTCCTTGTAAAAACAAAAACTCCCATAAAATTAATTCTCAAGAGCCCAAAAGGCACTATACCCCCATAAATCGTAATCAAGCTCTTGCCGATGGTCGCGAGGTCACAACAATGCGAACACTCAGTGTGGGTCGAATTTATTGCACATTTGTTGATGTTGTTCTTTGACCAAACCAGAGGCGTTCTCCATGTAACTGTAAAACATAGCAAAAAAACTCCAAATAAATGGAAATCTATTATTTACATTGTTAGGTTAATTAAATCTAGAGGGTGTTGTTAAGACAAAAATATATTTGTAACGGAGTCTTTACGGACGCCACTGACTTTGTTTAAATATTAAATTTTTATATACTGTATAGGCATTAGATAAATGTATATCGGCCAGTAAAGCAACAACAAAGAATGTACGTACGTCATCCAATCCGAAATGTTTACATGCCGCTATTCACTTTAGACTGTCTTTTTTCCTCACATTGCCTTTGTGTTATGTTATTTAGCTGATCCGGTAAAAGTGCAGTATTACATCAAATCGTGGCGTATATTATTGCTTAAAAACAGTTGCTTCTTAACATCACGAATTGGAATAAACTAGATTTTAATAGCTCAAAAGTTATGGAAACATTATAGTTAACTTATTTCATTTCACTAAAAAAAAGTCGTGCAAAAGATACCTAAAAAGCACTTTTGTGAAACTGAAAAATTAGATACGCCACTTCATGATATTGACGATGAAATGTCAAACACGTTCTACGGTCTACGTCTGACAATAGGTTTGCATTAAAAGATATAAATATAACATTTTGTCACGCCTAGTTCGCACGTCTGACGTAGGAACGCTTGGCGTAAAAGCGTAAATTACTGAGTTTACCTTTTATACGATGAGCCGTGTGTTTTTTGTGAGAGGCAAGCAGAGTCTTCTAGTTTATAGAAAGCACGTGACCGATACCGAATTAATAATTTGTTTAGTTGAGAAAAAGCGAAATATTTGGTCGTCATATTTTAGTCCCAGACATTTGTAGTGGTTTTTTTTCGCACCTTTTAAAAACATTCTTTATATCACCTAAGGAATGGTTTTAAAACTCTTGTCAATTCCCACCTAGCGGTCTTCACCCGGGGCTCTTTAACGGGTGAAAATTTTTTGACCTTTTTAATTTAAGCTTGCGAGTTTTTTGTTTGTTTAAAACTCATGCATTTTTAGCCGCCAAATTAGAATCGGTTCTTATTTTTCCCTGTGGGTGACACCTTTTTGCCAAAATTACTCACATGAATTTACGATTGGTGAGTTTTAACTCTGATTCAAATGAGCACGAATATGGTTTTACTCGTGTCCTTGAAACAACCTCGACAAATGGGTGACATCTCATGCGTCACGGGTAAAAACCCCTAATTGGGATTTGACTTTTTGACGAATTTTCTAAATAGTAAATACAGGGTGTTTCATTAAAAAATCGTTATTTTACTCTGTAACTCAGAAAGAATAGTTTCATTTATTTTTCAATTTTTTTACCTAAAGAGCTTTAAAAATGCTACTAGTTTGCTGAATATTGCGTAAATTAAAACAAAATTACTAATTCTGGATACTTAATTTGGTTCATTTTATTGCTTTTGGCCCACTTAGAAGTACCTGTATATTAGTAGCTTTACGGGCGAACTTCAATTTACAACTAAAACAGGAATATTGGTAAGCAAATTATTTGTGTATCTGCTTAATAAGTCATTAAAGTAAAATTATAATGTATTTCACGCAAATTGTAAAATCAGATTAATAGCCAGGATTGGTTTCAGCAATATTCCAAACGACGTTGTAACTGGAAAGCATTAACCACAATAATTAACTGAATTCGATGGGAATTCTGTATAATTGACTATCTGGCAGAATAGCCAATGAAACACTTATAAGTTATATGTATAGATAAATGTAATTAATTTACCGTGCTTACACAACACTGCAATATTTGATTTAATTTGTGAAAAAAACATATGTTTTAGGCAAATTAAATTTTTGTTAAGAACAATAAAATCCCATGAATATTAATCCCGCTCTTGCACAGATCAAATAATAATTTTATACTGAGTAAAAACGTCATTTTAACTAACTTTGGTGGCGATGGCAGGTTCTTGCATTGGATCCTTCAACTACTAAAAGGTTTAATTTAATTGCTTTATTAAGTTTGTATAATAAAAATAGTCTACCCGTTATAATTTCTAAACGTAACTTGTAATGGTAGATTAACATCTAACATTTATTGCATAATATTTATGTCAGACCGAAATTCTGGCTTATGTAAACAATAAAAAAATTCTATCGGACATAAACTTTTCACCACTTGACGATGGCTGAATACATTACGGGTGAAAGCCAAAAACCGAAAATAGTATAGAATAGAATAAATCTTTGGCCGTTTACATTAGCCAGAATTTCTATCTGACATAAATTATCACGCAATAAATGTCAGATGTAAACCTACCATACTCGTTTCGGATGGACTCATTTTGTTTTCATGCGAGATTCAAATCGATTTGAGTCCATTTCTGCTTTTCAATACGGCATGAAAACTCGAATTAAAATCGCTTTAGGCTTTAAGGTCGATTCGGCAAAATTGTTGGATCTCATCGGTATTGAATACCATGAAAACGTTTTTTAAACTAAGTACCAGCTTGCGCATAGCACCTTACCAAACTTTCATATTTAAACCACAACTAACCTTTTCTTTTTGGCGCGTTGGATATTTTGGTGCTGTTTTCTGATACGTACATATACTTCTAATTTAAAATTAAAAGAGTAATTAGTTTTGGCCAATTTAAGTGTCCATATACAGATGTGACAGCTGACAAAAATCAAAATCTCAATTTTTTGAGTTGTCAAAAAACATTTTGGATGCAGGTGAACATATATTTTTTCTGTAAATATTCAAACCGTAGTAATTATATATAAGTGTGAATTTGCATCATTAATTTATTAAAATACAGGTGATTGATTGTATTTTATTATGCATTATTAAAATAACATGTTTTGTAAGTTAAAAAAAAATGCAATTTTGAAGAAAAAAAATGCGGTATCGGGTAAGACCGCCCAGAGACTTGGTCAAGGAAGCACCAAACCGTGCATGTATTTACTATTTTTCTGTGTATATATTTTAAATTTTGCTAGAAATAACATTGATGATATTTATTTATATTTTTATAAAAATATGATAAAAATATTTATTTTTATTTTTTAATTTGATGTTACACTTTGGTCTTATTCCCATAACTTTATTATTTAGAAGAATCTGAATGTCTGAGCTATATAATAAATATTAGATATTAAGTTATATGGTTTAACTAATTTTAAACTATTTTATTTTGTAGTAAAAAATCTTATTTGGTGGGCGGCGTAATCCAACCTATCGGGCATCTTTGCTCGTTGGTAGGGTCTTAAGAAGTTAAAGTTTTTAATGGAAACGTTTACCTATCTAAATGCCTTAATATAAATAACAAATCTAAGCAATCAACGCCGTTTTAAATAGGGGCCCATATGTTTCTGACACTAAGCAATATTCAAATTTGCTTAAATGGGCGGGACTTCCCGGACCTTCTTAAATTTTTGTGTTGAAAAAAAAACATTTTTTTTGTCATAAGATAATATTTAAGAAGAGAAATTTTTGATTTTATATAGAGGGTTCAAAAGATAACCTACCTCCAAGAGCTAAGTAGATTTAATTTTTTACTTTTGGGTGAGAAGCCAATTATTGTTATTATTAATATTATGTTTATAACAGCAGCGGTTAAATAGTAGATATTTTTAATAACTTTACTTTTTTTTAAAGGTGTTCAAAAAGTTAAAAAAAAACTGATATTGGTATTAATAGAAACATTTAATTTAAATTTTATGAATAAAATAAATAAAACAACATATCAATAAAAAAAAAATCTTAAATAACAGAATGTTATAATTTTAAACTTTGGTACCTAAAAATCACCGCCGCCCTTTCATATTAACCTTTTTTTTCTGATAAGGAATTAGGTTATTAATATATTTGAACAAATCTTTAACTTTTTATTAGGTAAGAATAGCATACGTACAAGTGTGGTGACCTGTTTTCGGGGGGTAATTACACAAGTGCATTAAAATTATCGATAATTTTGCTTGAAAGCTTATTGCCTAAAAACTACTATAGTTCATTTTCATATTTTGGCAAAAGAGCTCGACTTCGAAGGAGGTTGTCAAATTCAACAATTAAAAACATGACAGTGCAACTTTTGATTTCTACTATACAATTATCGCTGTAATCAAGCGATAATTGTCGAGTAGAATAAATGGATGAGTGTAATTTTTGCCAATAATTAGTAAGTAACTCGGTATCTTTAAGAAGTAATAACCTTTTTGTTGCACATCGCTCCCATAATATATCAAAACTTATCGCGCCTGGTCTAATAATTATAATGTTCTTTTTATTTTCAATTAAAACCGTTTATTTAATATACATTTTTAAGCCACATACTATGGTATTGAACGAACTGTACATACCCGTTATCGGAAAGGTTGGTTAACAGTTGGGGTTTCGGCAATAATACCAGCGACGATGCAGCTTGAGAGCTTTTGCCGCAATAATTAACAGGCTGTGATTGAAATTCCATGTTATTCTCTGTTCAGACTAAAATTGTGATTTTAATACCAATAATGAATTCTATTAAGTAAATGATACCTGATAACACAGATAAAGAGAAAGGTGCATCTACTGTTATCATATTACATACTGTGCATTTCTGTAGTGTTCCCCCTCCCCTTTCTATTGTATAGTTTCTACGGACTAATTACAAAAAAATAATAACTTTAAAATTTAAATTGGTGCATAATACTATATTTTAAAATTAAAATAATAGATAAAAAATTTAAGCTGGCCGCTGGGCATCATCTTGAAAAAATATTCTGACGGGCACTTTATAACCCTAAAATATAAAGTCAGTAGCTTCACTTACTACAAAATGGTGGTATTTAAAAAATAACCCAAATACCTGATTTAAATGACCACATCTCCAAAACTAATAAATTAAGGTGTATTTAATTTAGTATTTTCGTAAAGCTCTTTAGTAGTAATTTATGTAACAAGTGCATAAAAGTGAAATATTTTTTTACAAATGGGAAGTTTGCCAGCACGAGCCGTTAGGCGAGTGCGGCAATCCCATTAGTTAAAAAAGATACTTTATGCATGTCTTACATACTATATTTTTCCACGACCGTATAAAAATATCCCAAAATACCATTTTATACATGTTTTATTTACCTAAACTTATTAATTTTAATTTTTTCAGCACAGCCATTTTATTGCAACAAAAAATCAAAGCCTTCCTATTTTTAAAGAGAGAATTATCCTATTCATAACTATGCATTTATTATTTAATTTTAAAAAATTGTATGTACTTACTTTTTGTAGACATAATACTAAAACAGTATAAATTCCTTTTTATTTTCTTAGTCATTGGGAAATTGGAAAATTATCTTTTCTATCCCAAGGTCTTCAAAATCAGGACATTTTCTCAAATTGGCGGGACCACCAAAAATCGGGAGCCATGATGCTCTATTTATGTCCTTATTTTTAATTAAATCACAAATAAATTTGTGATCTAAAAAAAATCCTTTTTTTTTTAAATGCTTGTCTAAAAAGGATTTGCATTTGAAAAATAATATATAGGCAAGAAAATATTAATGGCCAACATGTTTTATTGCCATTTTTATTCTGGTCAATAAAACTTTGCGATTTTATTCTTCACCTTGGGTCCTTAGATTAATTTATCTTAATCATGGCTACCCAGATGCAATATTAAAAATGATTTAAATAAAATGTTGGCCTAAATACTTTTTAAAATCTTACATTCTAATTTAGAATTGTTTCGAGAATTTAAAAACGATATTATATACAGAGTGTCCCTTTTAAAAACCCAAAACTGTTGCCATTTACGGTTAAATCGAAAGTAACTGTAAAGTAAAAAATATTAAAAAAATGATTGTCTGTAAAGTCAGTTTACATACGATGAATTTACGTGATAACGTCATAAGGTATTTACTTAAATTATACAGATCAACTACTATTAACAATGTGGCATTAACAATTTATTTCCATTTTTTGAAAAAACAAAAAAAAATTAAACAATTTACACCACATTCACTTTTCCCTGCACTTCCTACTTGACAAAAACATGTTATTATTGTATAGTAGGCGGACCGCTCAAAGTAGGAGAGAAACAGATGTCGAACGCGGAGGCCGATTGTGCCTCTTCCGCGCTCTCGCTTGCACTTCAAGCTTTAAATGGAACGCCGCATGAGTCATGTTTTTTGGTCGAGCAGCAGACTCCATCGAATTATAAGACATCAAAACTTCCCCTTATAATACATTTTACCGATACCAAGTCTCATTTTAATATGTCTTATACTTCGGGAGTTATGGCCTATCTAATAAATTTGTTGACACCCTGTATACCTTCAGGATAGAACACAAATTTTTTTTAAATAAAATATTCATATTATACCACCACTAAAAAAACCTTTAAAAGAGCTTTAAAAACATTACCCATTAGGTACATTTAACTTTATTAGTTTCGGAAATGTAGCCATTCAAATAAGGTATTTATGGTATTTTTAAATTTTTTTCGATTTTATAAAAGATGTCAGAAGTACTAAAAATATGGTATCACCAAATCCCCCATTATTATATATTGCTAAATTTTTAAATTGATTAAAAAAAAACAAAAACGATTGAAGGAAAACATAGAAATGGACTTAATAACAAAGTGTATTAAAAAAATTAGGGGCTAGTTTTAAGGTGTACATACAATCTCAATTTTATATTCCTAAATTATATTTTATAAAAAATAAACGAAAAAACCTGAGGAGTAAATTAATGAAAATTTCCCATGGGTATATTTATAAAATTTGAGACAAAAAAGTAATAAATTGGTACAGTAAAATTTCGGTTATAACGTCATAGTAGTAGTAGAGTAAAAAAAATGCCATTTTACAAGGTAAGTCCAAAAACTTTTTGGTTATTTTTAAAATTTTAATATAGCTTTAAACATAATTTTTAGGCAAGCCTGCGGCAATCGCTTTGTGTAAATACTATATTTATTAAAAAATAGTTTTTATCCGGTAAACAGATGGGTGCAGGTTGCAATAAAAAATCTAATGACAGATTCAAACGCTATGTAATTTGATTTAAAACTAATATATATTTTTTATATACAATAAAAAATAAAAAGTTAATTTATCACTTGACACCTGGTACATGTTCAATTTTTTTTAATGTGTAATTAGCGTTAACTATTTTATGCGTTCTGGCCGAACATAAATTTAGGTTTAAATAGTTTTAAATACTGTAAGGTAATTAATGGTTAATTAAAATGTAATATATGTGTTGTTAAACAATCCATTGTTTGAAAATTATAAACATTTACAATGTTTTTCTTAAGCATTACTAAATAGTTACCATAGAGTGCATTTTTAATATCACCTTTCTTTTATTTTTAAACAGAAATAATTTAAAAAAATAAAATTTTAAGATATCTGCCAGGCGTCATCTTAAATAAAAAAATAAATAAAAAGTAGTTACCATTTTAAAGCTTCTGACAAGGACTTAAAAACCCTTAAATTAAAAGTCAATACTGAAAATTTGATTTAGATGGCCATATTTCCAAAACTGTTAGAAACAGTAGTATTTTTTAAAGTTTTTTAATGGTGATATTGGTAATAATATACAGTATGTCCACGGATAGACTTTACATTTGGACAAATGAACAAACAATTTTAATGTTCAAGAATGTCGTGTATCATGGCAACTGCTTTCGCTTCTTAAAAAATCAAGATTCACGTTAAGATATTTTTGTTATTTTGTACAGGGGCTTTGAAAACTAAAAAATATATAAAAATGGACCAAGACAAAACTACTTTTTGTTTTAAAAATTCAGAAAAATGTTAAACAAAAAGGTTTTTAAAATTAAATGAGGATCCCATATCTGAATTTTGTCTAAAAGAAAACAATGTTGTTTTTAGTGTCATATATTTTTAAATCATATTTTACACGTTTTTACGTAATTTACCTAGTTTTATTACAACCCAATAGTTAGTGTTAAAGTTTGTCAAATATGTCTAAAAACAAAAATTTAAAACCAGCTAAAATAGGTGTAAAACAGGATTAAAAGGATGTGATACAAAAAAAATTGTCGTTCCTCATTTAATTCTACACAACTTTTTATTTGACATTTTTCTGAATTAGTTAAAATAAAAGTAGTTTTGTCCATTTTCACATTTTTGTAGCAAATGTCTCAACGTTTTTATTACCGGTTTGGCCGAAAATGACTTTAACTTTTATTTTAAACCCTGGTATATATTAGTGTAGTATATTTTAGTTGTAATTTTTAATCTAGAGTGTCAGTAATGTAACTCTTTGAGCCAAAATTTAAAAGCACGTTTTCATGCGACATAATAATGTCATGAAACTTTATGTCATTACAATATGACATTTGCAGGGGATGTATTCATGTATTTAATGTCACAAGGTATGTAACGTAAAATGTAATGTCACAAAAATATCAAAATGATTTTGATATCGTGACACTAATGCCACGATATCAGCCACATGATTTTGAAGTTTACATGTTTTAAAATGTCATGCATTTTAGTGTCATGACAGTTAAGTCGCGACATTATCGTCACGTGGAAACGAGCCTTTATAATTTTACCGTTATAATGGCACTCTTAATCAAAAATTAAGAAAATTTATAGGTTATAAGTCAAAAAGTAGCAAATAAAGTGTCATAGTACTCGAAGTGACATTGCAAATATAATGTATACTGGATGTCTTAATTATTTTAAAAATTTACGTGTATTTCAGGCTCAACCGGATTTTACAAAAAACAACTGAGAAGTTAAAATAATTTACATTTGGATGATATGCCTACCTACAAAATTTTATTATAACATCTTAAGAAAAAAAAATTACAGAGGCTAAAGGCACCAGGTATTTGGGGTAAACTTTTTTGGAAACTAGTAAACCGATTTTGAAAACTGAAGTTTGTTAAAGGGATAATTTAAAGTCCTTTAAGTTAAAATATTGACCCCTTTTCGATTTAAACTTTTTGACGCTTGTGTTAGTGGGAGGAGGAATGACCCTGGACTGACCCTTACAGGATTTTTATTTTATAAGGGTAGAAATAACGAAATTATAGGAGGTGGCTCGATTTTATTGAAACACACTGTGTAAATGTACTTATACGACTGAACTGTAACAATACATTGTACTTTTAAATTCCTTATCTGTAACCTGTTTAAAAAGCACTACTGCCCTGGTACGTGAGCATGTTAGCAAATAGCATTTAGATAAAACCTAATATAAATTATGTCGAGACAAACAAAGCAGCGAGCTTTGAATATAATGTAAACCGTATTTCTAACTTTGACTTTGGATAAATAATTTCTCTATTTCCAAAACCCTATAAATTGCACAAAAATGAAACAAACATAGCTATAAATTATTCTGGGTTGTTTGGGTAATTTAGTGACAAAACTTAAAATATGATTGTATATCTTCAGTGGAGTAGTGTGTTTTTTTAAAGATGTTATAATTGATATAAAATGTTATAGAATATATTGTAACAGATAATATAAATGTCTATAGATTTCTTACGTTTGATTATATAAAATATCACGTAAGGAAATATACATTAGGTAATTTTTTTATTGTCCCAGGGTGTCCTCTATGTTGTACCAGCGTGTTTTAGCTCTTTTTCGTAATATATCTTTGACAGGCGACATACCTTTTAAGATAATAATATTTCTGTTTTTAAACTTCTCGGATTAAGTTAACAATAAAAAAGTATATTAGAATCTTACTTACAATAACAACAAATATTTCTATTAAGTCACGTTTATAGGTATCTGGACTTGGACTGGAAACTTTACTTTAATGGGGATTTTCAACATTTTTAGGATTTTTAAAAATTTAATATCCTGTAACTTAGGAACACGCTGTATAATTATATTTATGGCATAAACAGTCTGTTTTATTCGTAGAACAATTAACTAGTAAAAACTCTAAATAATTCCCCAATCCCTTTAAAGTTTAGTATCGTATTTTAATTTTTACAAATTACAAAGCAATTAAAATATTAGAAGAGAGTGCAGAATTTTTGTTCTTTAAAAAAATTACCAATAGATAAGTCATGACGATAATGTTTGGCATGACTATTGGTACTTTACTACTATCTTTTTACTGTATAACTTATTAGATTTACTACGGCCGCCACTGGTTATAAATATTACTATTTCGCTTTTTTATTTTCATTGCCAACCATAATATTTAAATTAAACCCTATAAAGACTAAAGTATAACCATCAAAATTAACTACAAACAGGCTTCGTCCCGCCTACCTGTCATCTGATTCAATGTTTTTACTGTAATTAACTAATATAAAATACGACAGAAGCAGAAATATTGAAGGCAATTTGTAACAAACAATTTATTATAGGTACTCTAAATGTTAAGTAGGACTCCACGAACAAATATTTGTTACATAAAAACGAACGTCACTGACTATAAGGGAAATAAAGTTATAGCTTTATTTATAGTTTTAGTATTTTTCGCATCTTGCTTAAGTTTTAAGCAAGAAATACGAGGACCATACAAGAAGGATGGATGAAGTTTTTCTTTTAAAAATTATGTTTTATAATTTATCATTAGCAATTGTGTAACAATATCAAAAAACACTTAACTAAGTAACGTTTATATCTAGACTTGCAAATTTTACCTAAAGAGGGATTTTTAAAATTTTTGAAATTTAAAAAAATTAACATCCTAAATCTTAAGAACGACATATGTTTTTAGGAACTTTTGTGTTAGAATTACTTCAATAATTGATTGTTATTATTATTGCATTAAATTTAAGAACACGCTGTATAACAATATTTTTGGCATAATGAATTTGTTTTATTCGTGTACAATTAACTAGTAAACACTCTAAAGAATTATCTGAGACTTTTTAATATTTGGTTTTGTATTTTTATTTTTAAAAATTACAAAGCAATAAAACTATTAGAATAGTGGGCTAAATTTTTTGTTTTTATAAAAAACAAACAATAGGTAAGTTATAACAAACATATAACTATTGGTACTCCACTATTAGTAAATAAATGTCTTTTTCCACTGTATAACTTATTAGACTTTCAACGGTCGCCACTGGTTATATCTATTACTACTCCACTTTTGTCTTTTCATTGCCAACCATAATATTTAAATTCAACCCTATAAAGACTAAAGTATAACCATCAAAATTAACTACAAACAGTCTCCGTCCCGCCTACCTGTCATCTAATTCAATGTTTTCACTGTAACTAACTAATATAAAATACGGCAGGGGCTCTATTCCAGTATTCATAAGCGCCTTTTTGTTTGCGTTTTATTAGTTTTTTCTTTATTTCCTCTAGGCTCTTATGAAAACAAAAATATCTTCGTTCGTGCATAGCCAACTTCACAAATTGGCGCACAACACCGCATTAAAATTTAAAATATGACAGATTTGTCAAAGTCAAGCATACTTTTCATCCTATGCAAACTCATAAATAGTAAAGTTTGATACCCAATTTTGATTTTATTACTAAAGTTAAAACTCATTTAAAAGAATCCAAAGATCTTTGCGGTGTAAACTAGGCTATCAGTCAGTAGGTAGCTAACCCACAATACACCAAAGATATAGGTTAGAAAATTTTATTACCGTTTTATGAAAAATATTAAATTTGTTGAAAATGATGTTTTCCACTGTAAACAACGTATTGAAAATGCTTTGGTTTATTACCTAGTGATAGTTTTCTTTGTCTAAATATGAGGCATCAAGTAAGGTAGAAAAAAGGTGAGTTTAAATGTCTTATATTTATATTTGTTTCCCTTTAAAAATTTTGATATTTTTAGCTTCTAACAGAGATTGCAAGAAACATATAGTCCTTTAATGACAAGGCAACTAACCCAGGAACCCCATAAAATGCATCAAAACTTAAGACCATGTTTAGATAACAGACAAAGAAGGTTCTACAAAAATACCCCATAAAATTTTGCCTAAACACTGATTAATAACTTGCCTATTGTTAATTTTAAAATGAGTGCACTTGAATATGGAAAGGTATTATGTCATTGCTCTTTTAAATGGAAGAACAAAAGCAACTGTGAGTAAAATATGCATTAAAAGTATACTAATATTTTCATAAAATTATTTTAATTATCCATGAGATACCGTCCCAGTATCTTTAAAAATATATTCACTTTTACTTTTTGTATTCGTGTCTTTTCTTGCTTTTACCAGTTCACAGCTCGAAAACCCTTACGTAACTAAACCTAACCTAAACCAATGATCTTTTCATAGGAATAATATTCTCTTTTACTTAATGGCTTTTAACCTTTCTTTTATAATTTATATACTCTACAATGTCCTAAGTTAACCCTGCTAATGCTAAAAGTTAAAATAATGCTCATTAAACTCGTATTAATGTTTATAGAAAAACCTACATTTGCTTATTTAAACCTGAAATTTGTATTTTTTTTATTTTTAGGTGACTGTCAGATTGTAACATTATTTGTACTATACGGAAAACACTAGAAAGTGTCTGGATTTAATTGGTTTTTAAGCTGGTGTTTTGTTTAGGAAATATATTTTATATAAACTGGGAGCATTTTCAAGAGCTTATCTGCAAAAATATTCCAGGACAAAAACTTAGTGTTTATAAAAACCTATTTACTCTAATGTACTTTTTTTTATTGTAAACCTAAGAATTAAAATAAAGGCTACAAAATATTATTGATTGTTTTATTATTTTTTACAAATTACAGAAGCTTGGTAATTTATGTGTAAGTCATGTTGGGCATTATTATTTTGATTATCGATCATTTAATATGATTCTTGAACTATTATGCAATTTTGTCTTCTGGCATGGTTCTAAGGGATATTCGTAGTCTTCCAGAGTCCTACAAATAAAATTATTATTATTAAATGGAAAAAGAATACAACTAGCAATAAAAGGTTTTGATAATTTAGGTACTCTTTGTTTAAAATCATGCAAGTAACAAATGTGTTTTGCTATCTTTGGGTACCTATTTATTTTAACTAATAATAATTACCGATATGTACTGACAATTTATAGTAATTCTTTTGAAAGGGAGCAACTATGATTTTGCCCAATATCAAAAACATTCCTATTCTCACTATATTCCCCCGTCTTTTTGCACAAAATTCTTAATGTAACAGTAAATTAGAACATACTATTTAATTAAGCAGCTTTAAGAAAATAACCAGCCCCTTTTTATTAGTTCTGTGCCCCTGTATATCAAATTTGGTCAAAATGGGGGTTGCTCCAACTTTCGAAACAATTACCCAATTTGCATAAATAAGACAAATATTTTTTAAAATATTACCTTTTTAAACTAAAAAGAAATTTACCATAAATGTTTTTTTCTAAATATGAGTTTACTTTAGTTTACTTACCTTAAGTGATATTTTAATGTAGTTTGCTAATCTCCATTTCCAGTCTTTGTCCTAATCTAACATTCGGTACAAGTACCTAACACTCAATAAAGGCCTTCTTTTAGAAAGTATAAATGGAAGATGGTATAAAAGTTATATGCAATAACTTGTTAGTTACTTTTCCAAAGCAATAAGTAATTTTTCATAGTTTTTCTTTTCAATCTATATTTTGACAACTGACATATTCATTTTACTCCAAATGAGCTTCAGGCTAACGCTTTCACGCACTTTTGCGCTTTTGCGCCGACGGAGCTGCAGGAGATCGCTTCACGAACCTTTTTGGTTATAGGTTATGTGATTTAGGAACTATTTTGCTTACGAATGATTATTCTGGCTGCGGCGGACCATGTTAATAATTTATTTGCTTCTTGTATTTCAATTAAAGTGTATATTTTGTTTTTAATAGCTTAGTTAACTGATTTTTTCAACTTTAATTTCACTTTAAAGGAATTTTAGGTTATGTTATGACTTTGAATTTTGTCAGATGTCAGATGGTAATACAGATTTCTGTTTTATGACCGCCTGTTTTAAAAAACAAGTGAAGGTTATTCGTTCGTTAAAAAAAAACAGATGAGGGTTATACGCTCCCGGAACGAATACGTTCAGCGAACGAATGAGTTCAATTTAGCAGAATTGAGCCCCAGAAGCGATAATATTAAAAAAGGCAATTTGTAACTAACTATTTATTATAGGTACTTAAAATGTTAATTAGGACTCCACAAACAAATATTTATTACAAAAAACGAACGTCGCTGACTTTTAGGGCAATTTTTATGTTTTATTTTCTCTAGTTATAAAGTTTGTGTAGTTATAAATGAGATAAAAAGTTTTGAACAATTGTTTTGTCTTCCCATGGCTATGTTATGTTTAAATATTTTTTGACTTGTATGGGATTAAGAATTTTTTTCGTCGCTACAATAAACTACAAACAATTTTGAGTGTATTCCAAAATTTTTAACGCAGTTTTATTTTTTTCTGGCTTAGAACAACATTTATTAGGTTAGCTGCGTAACTATTGGTACTACAAAAAAATAAACTTTACTACAATCATTAGTAGCGTTTGTAGTTACAAATGAGATAAAAAAAGTGTTGAACAATTGTTTTGTCTTCCGATGGCTATGTTATGTTTAAATATTTTTTGACTTGTATGGGATTAGGAATTTTTTTTTCGTCTCTACAATAAACTACAACCAATTTTGAGTATATTCCAAAATTTTTAACGCAGTTTTTTTTTCCGGCTTAGAACAACATTTATTAGGTTAGCTGCGTAATTATTGGTACTACAAAAAAATAAACTTTACTACAATCATTAGTAGCGTTTGTAGTTATAAATGAGATAAAAAAGTTTTGAACAGTTGTTTTGTCTTCCCATGGCTATGTTATATTTAAATATTTTTTGACTTGTATGG
The DNA here is from genome assembly GCA_014170235.1 of Listronotus bonariensis. Lineage (NCBI taxonomy): Eukaryota > Metazoa > Arthropoda > Insecta > Coleoptera > Curculionidae > Listronotus > Listronotus bonariensis. Next base: position 42,107 of record JACEGR010003059.1, on the reverse strand, counting down.
GATTAAGAATTTTTTTCGTCGCTACAATAAACTACAAACAATTTTGAGTATATTCCAAAATTTTTAACGCAGTTTTATTTTTTTTTCTGGCTTAGAACAACATTTATTAGGTTAGCTGCGTAATTATTGGTACTACAAAAAATAAACTTTACTACAATCATTAGTAGCGTTTGTAGTTATAAATGAGCTAAAAAAATTAGGTTTTTTTCTAAAGCGGGTTCCAGCGTGATGGAGCTCTAAATTATTTGCTTTTTATAAAGAATAAACAATAGGCAAGTCATAATGATTATGTTTGGTATGACTATAGGTACTCTACTGTAAGTAAGTAAATTTATTTTTCTACATACAGAAAAAAAAATGTCTTGTTTTAAGCAAATACAAGGTTTTAAAAATATACATTCTTTTTGAATAGTTGTGCTTTTAAACCAAGATTTATTTCTTACTTTAAAATAATAGTGGTTCTTAAACTGGGAGAAAAAATACTTTAATTTATGTCTTTAATGTAAAAGAAATTCTTTAAATTAAAATATCCTTAGTATTATTTTAAGAATATCAGAATCAAGAAATAAGAACCTAAAGATTTATGATTTAAGCTCTTTAATATCTTAAATATAAGTTTTAAGATTTTAAACAAAAGAAATATTAAATGTTTCTATCAAAATATTAATGAATTTTCTTTAAAATAATAGGTTCTTATTTTAAGAACCTATACCAAAATATTTAACCTTTATGTCAAAGAACCTATTTCTTTAATATAAGTATTCACTGAATTATGCTTTTTAGTACGGTATCAACGGTACGATTAAATCCCACCGTCGAACAGCGAAAGTTTTTTTATAAGATACACTTGTTATTCGTATTATTCAACTTGGACCCGGGACAGCCAGTTGGATAAGTCCTATGAGGTTCGGCAAAACGCATCATCGATGGAGAAGAGAGGTCTCGGTGAATGACATGATAAGCAGGAATACCTCTCTTAACTATCAAAAAGAGAACTATAATTTGATATAATTATCTTAATTGAATTAAATTTTATTTCAGTCTGTGGTATTTACTATCTTGTCTTAAAGAAAGAATCTCTCAGTGGGAAAGCGCTTTATTTTAACGGAATACATCGTTCTTTAATGTAGACCCATTGGGGTCACTAAATAAAATAAGGTTATTTTTAATACAAAAGCGCCTACTTTTGACTTTAGTACGCAAAGCTGAAAACATATTTTTTTCTGTTAGAGATCCTATTTCTTTAACACATATGAAAGTCACAATTCTCTCAAATTAAATCTAAGGCTTTTGTTTTAAGATATCTTTTTTTCAGTGTACTGTATAACATATTAGACTTTTAACGGTCGCCACTGGTTTATATCAATTACTATTCCACTTTTGTCTTTTTATTGCTAACCATAATATTTAAATTTAACCCTATAAAGACTAAAGTATAACCATCAAAATTAACTACAAACAGGCTTCGTCCCGCCTACCTGTCATCTAATTCAATGTTTTCACTGTAATTAACTAATATAAAATACGGCAGAAGCGGGAATATTGAAAGAAGGCAATTTGTAACAAACTATTTATCATAGGTAATTAAAATGTTAATTAGGACTCCACGAAGGCATGTGCTTGTGTCCTGTTTTCGAAGGAAACTTATTTCAGTTTTTTCCTTTTAGTGGTCATTTACATCTTTATGTATGTTTTATGTATGTATATTAAATACCTTGTCCTTTTTAGATCGTTTTTATTTACATTGTAATTATGACCAGAAATTTTAATAAGTATTTATAAACTGACAGCTAAATAATTACTTTATTAATTATCTAAAAAAATGGTTTACTTTTTAAGAGTTAAAAGGTTTTTTTGTTAAAAAAGAACGTATAGTTATCCAGTTTACCTCATCAGCTATTGTTTCCTGCAGTCAGAGTTGGGTCGAATATTGAAATTCCGATGTATATTGAATACCGATGAAAAAAATTAATACGAATATTCGAATACCTAGAAAAAAGTATTGAAATACTGAGTATTCATAAACACCACAACTGGGTATTCATAAATACTGAAGATCAACAAAAAGGTCCAATAAATCCCAATAAATAACAATATCCGGGTACCAATACCAGTATATTTACATTCTGATATTAGGATATCTTAAATCCCGGTATTCGAATACTTTAATTCACAGTATTCGAAAACTCGCGTTCACAATTTGGTATTCGAATGTGGGGAATCTCGGTATTTGAATACTTTAAATCCCAGTATTTAGAATAAAAATCCTGAATACTGGTCAAAAAATATTAAGCTGAATACCGAATACAAAAGACACCGATATATTCGAATACAGCCCAATGTATTCTGAATACTACCAAACTCTTGCTTCTGTATCAATAAACAAATACAATGTGTTTTTCTAAATGCGGTCAAAAATTAAAGAGCTTATTGCTGTGCTAATTTAACGAAAAAATATTTTTTTATAAACATAGGTCTGAAACTACACTGTTTCTCAAAGAAAAACTGTTTAACCTAAAAAAAAACACACACACACACACACAAAACAATAAATTTTTTATTAATATCTTATATCTCTCAAAACCGATTTGATTAAGTTATTTGGTAGTATTATTTGACGCATTAAGGAGTTAATTTAGACCAAAGTTGACAATATAATGTAAGTTGGCGTCATGTGGAAATCTTTTTCATTATTGATTTTACAAAAAAAGTTATTCTTTATAAAGGTTTTGCATGATCCAAAACCTAAAAAGCAATCATCAGATATTAAATTGTATCAGTCATTTACGAGGTTTGGCCAAAAATATTATTTTTTCTTACGATTAAATTACATGTATTTTTGCCTATATAAAAAATTGTTATTTTTAAATCGTTACGTTGAACGTTTCAACGCACACAAAAATACTGTTTTTAAATATATTATTAAAGTTTTTATTACCCATGAAAAAATTGGCATGCATAATTTTTAAATGCGATTTTATGATGAACGGTACAACAAATTGATAAGTATACCTTAGTGTAGAAAAAAAAATTAAGAAATCATTCGTGACAGAAAAATGTCAAATTAGTCACTTCTGTAAAAATGCATGCAATAAACACTGAACATCCATTTATCTATAAAAGCAAGCTTAAGTAGGAATTACTTAAGTTGCTTAAATAACATTGATACTGGGGCAACCGTTTAAAGTTATATATTAAATGATTTTTTATTCTAACTTTAAAGGCTTAATACCTTCCCAAAAAAGTGCGATAGAACTTTTTGTACATATAAATGACTAACAATATTTTGTCTCACTTTACCAGCCCTTTTACCATCATGTATAACTTTTTAATGTGCCTGGTCATTATTTTAAGATTTTATATTTACTTATGGTAGGGGAGCCCAAGAGGGAGATTTCGGAATTTATCTCAACGCGGCAGATTAATATACCGAAGAATAACGTGTACCCTGTTAGGGACCTCCACCAAATATGAGCCCTGTATACAGCCGATGGTGAAAAACAAAAATATATTCATCAGAAATTTTCGAGCGCGTCAGATTAGGATAGGGTAGGTTAATTACATGCTAAATGATGTATATTCCACTTTTCTTATAATTTGAGAAAAAGGAGAGCTACAAAGTTGTAAAAAAATAATTTTAGATTCTTAAGTGTGACTTTCTTTTATTTTGAAGAAAATAATTCAAGGATAACGACAAATGTGTAATCCGATACGATCCGAGCTATTTCCACAACCCCTACTAATAAATTAAAATGGTTTTTCTTTATTCCTATATTACCTTTATTTATTCAATAGTCTTTTTTGTTGGGTACACGCCAAAGTCTATCTAGAATGAATGGAACCGATTCGGTCCCGGTCCCGGGGTATGGCGACCCTGTTTAGCCCTATTAACTCCTATGAATTGGCCGGTCGCCTAAAACAAAATAAATAAAAACTCCTCAAAAACCCAAAAATTCTATTTAAAAAAGACGTTTCGATGGCAAGTCCGCAACCGTTGTCAAGTTAAAATTAAGTTAATAATAAAAAAAACTGATATTTAAATTAGAAATGATTATTATTTTAAGCTCTTTACTTATGCAAACTTTAAAAATAGTTTAACATTTGTGGAATAAGTGACAGAAATAACTGGTGTACTTATTATTTATAATACAAAAAGGGAAATGAGTTAGTTAATATTTAGTTTTTCTGAACATACCCCAGCATCAAGCAAAGGTTACCAAGTGTTATTTAAATTAACTGAAATTGAAGCTACACATTTTTCCTTATTTGATAATATACAAGGTATTTTTAAGCCGATATTTTTCTTTTAAGGCTGTATAGAATGCAAGAAAATAAAAAAATTCAGATAAAATTATGTCCTAAAATTATTCTTTTCAAGAAACAGGGTGAAAAAGTTTTAAAAAGAAAATACCTTTTTTATCACAACTTTTTACCGCTTCAGATATTTCCACAAATTGGTACATTTTTTTACCATTACCAAAGACAATTAATTGCATATCTGGCTGTAAAAGTTTAAAAAAATTATTACCAGTGGCGTTCGAACAAGATTTATATTGAATTCTTTTTAAGAAAAAAAGTACGCTACTGCTTTTTTAAAATTATTACTATATTTAAAATAATCATTTACTTTGGAGTTAATTTGGTCTTCTGTTAATTGTTCGTACGACGAACGATTTTCGTCTAAAAACATAAAAGCCATTTTGATGCATAGCAAAATCGCTAAAATCTGGTAAGGTGTTTGATATGTATAATTCGTTTTTGACTTTTATTTAAAATTATAGCTACTGATTACTTTTTAATTAAGTTAAAACTGTAGTAATATAGGGTTTTAACCTTTTTTAATACAAGTTAAGCAACACCGAATTTTACGTGCAAAACACCATATTTGAAATCAGATTTTAGCCATTTTGCCGTGCATTCAAATGGCTTTTATTTTTTAAGTCCGTTTGTCGTACTAAAAATAACAAAAAAACAAATTAACTCTAAAGTAAACAATTATTTGAAAAATATTTTTAATTCAAAGAAAAAGCAGCAGTATTATTTTTTCTTGAATTTTTTTTTATACAAATCTTGTTCGAACACCACGGGTTTTTAAAAACTTTTACAGCAAAACATGCAATGGTATGGTCAAAAGAACTGTACCAAATTTTGTGATAATATATGTAGTGGTAAAAAAGTTATTTGTTTCTTAAAACTTTAACACCCTGTATCTTTGAAACGAAGCGTTTTCGGGCATAATTTTATTTTAAAAAAATATATCTTGCATTCTATACAGTGTAAAAAGAAAAATATTAACTTAAAAATAACCCTGTATACGCACTTTCAATAGGGCTGAATAGGTTCAGCTCGCTATACCCCAAGACAAGGACCGAGGCGGTCCCATTCTTTCTAGATGGACCCTCGCGTGTACCCAACAAAAAATTTAATAAATAAATCCTCCTAACCAATAGAGAGCATAAAATATCTCCAATTACCTTTATTTTTTACACTTTTAAGAAAAAATGTTTTTAATTTATTTTCTTTTACGTTAAATATATCTTTTATTGCCGTATGAACAATTTAAAAGAAAAGTGGCACATTGAGAACAATAAACGCAACCGCCATTAGAAAATCCAATTCGCTGAGAGCTTTTGCCTGGCTTCTTTTAACACTAGGTCACATCCATTATGAGGTCTGTCTTTTAGGTGAATCCGTTTACATACAAAATAAACACAAATGATTATTTTTAACTCGATTATAGCAAAAGCTATTTAATCTATTACATTAATTATAAAAGAGATATTCCGACAAAAATAAAGGTATTAAGGGTGTTACAAGATGTAAGGGCAAAATTTAAATCTATAAACGTGAAACAAAGTTTGGGAGGCGATCCCACGATGCTTAATGGGAATTTACTGGAGCGTCATTGAGACCTAGGGGCAAAGCTTAGATAATAAGAAGAAAAAAATGTAATATAATGTATACTTTTTCATCGGTGGGGAAAGCGGCTATAGATTTTTAAATACGTTTTATTTTTTTCCAATTTAAAAAATACCCCCGCTCGAGAATGTCAATATGACGTTTTTTTACAACTTTGTAGCCCTCCGCATTATTTTTGTTATGTTACTCAAACTGTCAGAATAGTGGAATATACACTGTTAAATATGTAATTAACTCACCCTCTCTTAATCTGACCCGCTAGAAAATTTTTGATGAGTTTATTTTTGTCTTTTACGATCGGCCCTGTATCGTTCATATTTGAGTGGAGGTACCTAACCGGGTACAAGGTATCCGCCGGTATATTAATCTGCCGCGCTGTGGTAAAATGAAGTCCCCCTGGGCTCACCTACTAAAATATCGATTGTTTTAATGTTTCGACTTTAATACTAAACTAACCAGAACAAACCAGTACTAACCAATACAAAACATACCTTAAATCTTATACTTTATTTTACATTTTTACGAAAAACGCACAAGTATTAAGATGAGTTTTCATACACGCAAATGTATCACTAACAATCACGTTTACAATATCCAGAACACATTTCCAGCATTTGATTTAAACCCAAAAATAATGTAATTATATTTTTTGAAATTTTACTACAAACAACAAAACAATTAATATTAATGGCTCTGATTAATAATACAGTGAGTCCCAGAATACAAAATAAATGGACCAAAAATTTTTGACCAGAAAACTGGTCGTCGCATCGTTCAAGACTAAGAAATACAAAATTTTACTCCGATTGGTATTATACATGGCGACTTATAGGTAAAAATTTGATGAATACCCAAGAGTAACGCACTTTTATTTTTTTAAATTTGAAGCTGGAGCATTAAAGTAAAAAAACATGTTATTGTCAATTATTTTTAGATTTAAATGAAATTTTAAAGTTTTTAAAGAATCGTGTTTATAGATGTGCTTGCTTGTGCCGAGTATTTAAGTGTTATGCATAATTTGTAAAAAAACGGCCAAAAAATGTTTTTACTTTAATGCTCCCACTTTAAATTTTGACGTAAAATTTAATTTTCTACTATATTTACTTATTTAATTTTGGTATATTTAAAAAATAAAAGTGCTTTACTCTTAAGCGTTTTTATATTTTTAGTTATAACTTGCCCATATATTACTTCTTAAAGTAAAATTCTCATGTAACACTTATTTATATATATATATATATATATATATATATATATATATATATATATATATATATATATATATATATATATATATATATATATATATATATATATATATATATATATATATATTCAGTGTATATTCCATTATTCTGGGACATACTGTATATCGTGGGTGACCCGGCAATCCCAGATAAGTAATTTAGAATTTTATTTTGCAGAAAGGAACGAAAAACTGTTTAATCTGGTACTGGTTTGATTATTATGTTTTTTTTTGGGTCAGTGTTAAAAGTATGTTAGCTACATAAACCATTAACAGAAAAAAATATTTTTTAGTATTAGGTAGTTCTATGGAAATTTTTTATTTTAAAACGCCCTGTCCGAATAAAAGCAGGTACTTTTAAGCAGAATCAATTAAAGTATACTAACTAACTATCTAGAACTAATCAAAAAGATTTTGTTTAGTGTTTAAGAAAAAAAATCCTAATTGCATACCTCCAAATTATACAAGAAATTTTTTTCTTTTAGAAATTATCTTTAATATACTAAACTTCATAAATAATTATATACCATTAACCATAAAGACAAAATTAAATACCTACTATTAATAAAATTGTAGAGTTTTATTCAATAAAGTTTTTTTTAATTTTTCCTATATTTTTAGGTGGGATTTGAAATTAAGTATTTTAGCTTTCGAAAACTAAGCAGAATACTTAATCCAAATAAAATGTAAACCTTCCAAAAGTCAGTGGCGTACATTTTTTGTCAGAAATATTCGATGAGGTACTGCTCGAGACGCCACTTGATTAGACAAATTTAATTTAAATTAATCTTAATCAGACTTAAATCTACAAACAACACTGCCGAATTTTTCCAAATTGGATAATAGGTATTAAAGATAGTTAGCAAACGCCCGATTTTGTAAAAAGTTTAATACGCATCTAGTAAAGAATTTGTCCTTAAATTTTTTCACAACATTCTGTAACAACCTGTATAAATTAGTTAAATAAAACAAGATTTTTAAAAAGAAAGATATAAAGAAACGCTTAAAGTCCATTTTCATTTTTAGTTTTGCAGAGCTTATGAATATGCAGAAGTTTTCAAGACAAAGTATGTTACAATTAACGTAACTTTTCTGATGTGTCACCTGCATTATTATAAATTACGTTAGTTTATGCGAGATAAGCGACGTATGTCGTATTATAAAACCGCGGGGCACGCAGCAGAGAAACTTATTATAATTCCTTTTCATAAATAAAAATGTCGCGGTCTCACACAAGAAAAATGCGCTGTTTGCATTATAACGGAGTTGTTTTTCATTTCTGCGATGTATACGGAAAACTGTATTTTTGTTTTAAGGCATTTCTGCATTTTAAACGGAATAATTCACCTTATAAATACGACCGGAGCTCGCAATAAACGTAGATACAGCAACAATATTTTTATTTGTAACAAAGTTTTAAATTTTATTTTATCTTCTTGAAAATACAGGGTGGTCCTTAACTGCAATGTATGAGCAGTTTCAATATCCAATAAAACAAACATTACAAAACTTACATACTATCGAAATCACGAAAGAAGACGATTACGTCATACCATGAATTCTACGGAACAAATCACCATTAATTACTTCAGTAGAATTCATGGTTAGTCTTAGCGGCATACGTCCATACATATGCCGTTAATATGACCACAATGTAATGACCGCCCACATGACAGTTGTCCAAATTTAGGTTGGGACACTAATCATTAAAGAAAAAAACCCTTTTTTTTTGTTAGCTTAAATATTGTTAGATAAATAAGTTCTTTTCAAAATTATACAGAATTAAAGAAGTTCTGAGAAATGATAAACGGTTATTAGCTCCACAATAACAGACAAATAATTTTTAGAATGGAACTTAATCATTATGAACCTCTCAGAAGAAAAGTTACGAACCAAAAATAAACACAATAAAAATTCAAATATTTTTGTTTAAGTTTTGTACTATTTTATTATCCCTTAACCACTGTCGGACGCGTCTCGGACGGTGCGCAATACATCATCAATTTTCAGAATGAAAATGAGTTTTTTTTATTAAACGGCTAACCCAGTAAGCAAAAAATATTTTTCGTTATAAAAATAATAATATAATAATAAAAACACATTTTATAGGAAAGTGAAAAATATTTAATGGTACACATGTATAAGTAAAAGTAGCATTTATTTTTTCAAACTAAGCATAAATTATTACAAAAAGTATTACAAAAAATAAAAGAGTCATCGACATTAAAAAATACAACCCCTTAAAATTACATTCTTTTAAGACATTTAGTACAAAATTTTTGCTGTAAATAGCGTGGAAAGTTTTTTACTTTGAAGGGTAAGTAAAGAAAGTATTTTTTGGTCAATCATCCAATGTTATTTTTTAAATAATTTTAGGGTCAAACCTCACAACAACGTGATCTAATTCGTTAAAATACACTTGGATTTTTTGCTCTTATGAGAAGATGTGGGGTAACTCATTTACATGCAAGTTTTTTTACCAAATCTGCTCTACTTATTTGGTCACAATCTGTGTACCATTTTTGTAGGTGCTTCTTTAATTTATGATCACCAAAACTCTTCTCTTTTTGGTGACAATATACAGAGCGGAAAAAGAGTTTTTTTTTAATGAGGCAATTATATTACCTTTAAAATGGTCCTTAAAAGAGGTTTAACAAAATATTACATTGGGTACATCTAACTTTATTTGTTTTGAAAATATGGCCATCCAAATCAGCAACACCTTTTAGTTCGCTTGGCAAGTACTTGTGCTCATCGAAACCGCCTGTCATTTTTTTCAAACCTTACTATAAATGACCTAAATCCTAGAAAAATTTTAAGTTTATAGCTCTAAGATTTTTTGTTTTTATTATTTTTTTAACTTTCAAAAATATACAGGGTGATGATGTGCACGGCTCATGCCTGCCAGGTGATGATATTCGTATGTAGCATGCTATGACTCATTACTATACAAATTTCTAGCCTTACAGGTCTAACGTTACTCAAAGGGTTTACTCACTATGGGACTATTATTCCTATTTTTATGGTTTAATAGATTAAAGAAGGTTTTAATTTTAAAACATAGACTTTTAAGGATTTAGTTATATAGTGTGACCCATTACATTAAGCATTACAACTTAAATAATGGGCCAGGGAAAAAAACTTATAAAAAAATTATTAATTTCAAATATTTTTTAAAAATTTAATGCCTGTAGCCAAGTATTTTAAAAACTGGTAATGCATACTGTAAAAAATTGACAAAAATATTTTTTTACTTTAAATTTTGACATCAAATTTAATTTTCTACAACATTAATTTATAAAGTTTTGTACTGTACTTTACTCTTGGTCATTTTCCATATTTTTAGTTATTTCTCGACCTGTATATTACTAATCGGAGTAAAATTGTGATTTATCCGTATCCGTATCATGCGACCGGTTTTCCCAAAGGATGTTTAAAAATTCCGAAATTTTTGATCCATTTGCTCTTCTTGTAACATCTATCCTAGGACAGACTGTATAGCTTACTTAAAAATAAAAAAAAACATTAAAACAAACATGACGTAAACTATTTTTCCTAGAAATTTTTGGTTAAAATGAGTGGTACCCACATACTTTTAATTCCAGTAAATTCTTTGGAGAATAATTTATCGATATTTTTTTAATTTCAAAGAAAATGGCTGAGTATAACAAATTGTGGTTTAACGTTTACGTATAATTTTGCCTAGAAAGTGTCAAAACTATTTGTCTGATGTCGCCTTGTGGTAAAATAAATTTATGGAGTGTTATGGGTTAGGTAGGTATAAGACGATTAAAGCTTACTATTCAAATTAGTTGAAATTCACTTTTGCTTTCGGAAATATAAATTAGGTCCCTTTGTTTAACACAAGTAGGTAAATATTTAAGGGGTATTCCGGTGTAGGTATAAATTTTAGATGATTTTTTAAAGTGCCTTAAAAAAGGAATAAATATTTTCACTATTAATTTTTTATGAGGTATTTATTAACAAACCAAAAATACATGAAAAAAAAAAATAAAATAAAAGTTAAAAATAAAAAAATATCAGACCCCACGGATCTTAAAAATTGTCACGTGACCATGCTCACGATTCCAACCCTCCCAGTAAAAATAATTAATTCAGAGTAATGTCGCAATGTTCGGAACTACGGAAAAGTTAATATTTTTTCACAAAATGGCAGGCTTCCTGAAAAAAAATTACCACGTATTTTGACTTTTTAATTTTTTTTTATGGTTAAAATTGAAATTTGGCAGTGCAATTAGTTCCGAACATAGAAAAGTCTATAAAGAAGACTCTAAAACAGTTTTAAGTATATCGGTAAAGTAGAACTGGAGAAACCGTGGGCACCCTCATGAAAAAGACAGTTTGGAGAAAAACGCTTTTAAAGATTCGCTTTTCGCAGTCTTGATATTTTAGACTTAGATTTATTTAATTTGGTATTCCTGTTTTATACATCGGACCTTCCTCGACTTCGAAAAAATATTTTCCGCGTTCTTCTATACCAATTAAACAACTTTGGGTCCCCTAGCTGAAAGATTAAAAAGAAATAAAATACAATGCAAAAATGAAAATGGATTGTGTCTTATTAGGATAAATACTTTTTTTTGTTTATGGTCCTCAAAACTTACTATCACAGAAGTGGGTTGCCTAGGGCATCAGGTACTTTTAATTTGACACTGTTTATACTCAACATAATGCAATGGTGTTAATACAGTAATTATACAATATTTATCATGGGACAGTTTCTAAAGGCTTAAAGCCTAAGTACTACTACGTAGCGGCCAAATATTTGGCACTAAATTTTATTTATGTTAGCTGTAATTAAATGGTCAAATAATATTACATAAATATACAATGCGTCATAACATACAGACTGTCCACGGATGGAGTTAACAAGAGAACAAATAAACCAAACATTTCATTTTTCGAAAAATGTCATCCCTCATAAAAATTTTTGCTTGTAAAAAAATAGGATTTACGAAGAGAAAATGTTGATTTGGTATACAGAGTTCGCAAAAACTTAAAAAATATGATTTTTCTCCAAGAGTAAACTACTTGTATTTTTTATTTTTTAGCAAAATGTCATCAAAAAATTGTATTTAGAATCATGTTTGTAATCGATAAAAACAATAATACAAAATTTGCAGTTAAAAAATTGTGTTTTGTAGGAATTTGGAGAAAGCAGGTGTTTGACAAGCAAATTAAAAAGTTTTTTAGGTCATTTTATTACAAAAGTTTAAAATAATTAATGTTTGATAATTTTAAAAATCAGTTTTATAAATCTTGTTGATACTCCTGTAACTGGTATAAAGTTATTTAAAATGCTATGCTAAATATTTTTTTAATGATATTTTGCTTAAAAATGAAAAATTAAGGTAGTTTACTCTTGTAAAAAATTATGTTTTTAAGCTTTTGCGAACCCTGTATACAAAATCAACATTTTTTTATTCGAGAATTCCATTTTTTTACAGCAAATTTTTTTATAAATGATAGCTTTTTTCGAAAAATTAAATTTTTGGTTCATTTGTCCTCTTGTTAACCACATCCGTGGACAGTCTTTTTATTGGTAGGTACGGCCATCCAAGGGTAATAAAACAAGTTTTAAGCATAATACAGTGCATTATAAATTAAAACGAGCCACCCCCTATAATTTCGTTATTATACTTATAAAAAAACCTAAAACACATCAATGTTTATTTTTAGAAGGGCACATTTTTGTGTCAAAATTTACTTGTTCAGAGTTATCTCCTTCCCCCACCAACATAAACGTCAAAACTGTAATTTCTTTAACAGTTTTTCCCAGTCGTTTCAATATTTCCAAGAAAATATACTCTAAATACCTTTGTGTCTTTAGTCCTTGTAGCTTTATTAAAATGTGAAAATTTCATGAATTCAGTTGTTTTCTGTTACTTTTAGTTTAGCGAGAAACGACTTCAACTTTATTTTTTATAATAGGACACCCAGTAAATTCCGCCTTTCATCATTTCCGACTACAATAATACTTTGTTTGCTATTTTTTGACATCCAATCTCTAAATATTTTAAGTTTTAAATTTTGTATTTAGCTCACCATAAATGTAATAAAACTTTCAATTTTAAACCAAGTAGCCAAAAATAAATAGTTTCATCTATTTTTCCATGACGCCTTAAGCCGATTGGATAGATTAAACACATTAAAAAAATACGACAAAGTCGAAAAATAAGGCCTTGTTTACTTTGAAATAAATAACCCTGTACATCCAACACACAATTATTTTTGTGGAAATGTATTTTCTCATCAAACACAACTTTTTTTCCTAAAGTTAGTATTTAAAAAGTTTCCCATTTGTTAAGAACTTCTGAAGACACGCTGTATTAATTTATCGTTGCAGAAACCTAACCTCAAACGGTAGGTGGTTTAAAAAGATTTAGGACACAAAGTCCCTAATAATGGTTTTTTTTTAAATATTGCGATCTGTGGGAAATTTTAAAAAGTATAAAAGTTGTTATTTACTTGTCAAATAATGTTTGCTTATTTTTATCGTTTTTTAGAAAATGTGGCTTTAAACTGAGGTTATAGTATTTTTGTATAAAGTTACTTAATTGGAGGTATAAAAAGCGGTCCTAATATTTTTACAGGGTATTTTGGAAGGCTCAATATTTTTCTATTTTTGTTTATACAGGACATTTTCATACATTTTTATTAATTACCCAAAAAACTGTTCATGCTAAAATTTTTAAATTATTCGTACACAAAATTCAATATTTGCACTAAATATACTAAAAATACAAGTTGGTAAACACTTTGGATATGTATGTTTTTTCAATTTGGGGCTACAACTGTCTAATTTAATTGTAAGTTGTCGCTCTACATATAAGAAAAAAAAGGAATCTTTAAAATTTTGTTGGATCGTTTAATTGTTTTTTAAAAACCTAATAACAGTTTTTCTACAATACACGAAAACAGGTGATAAACATGCTTTAAAAATATACGAATTTATTTTAGTAGTTGTAAAAAAAATACTTAATTATTTAAAGTTCATTATCGCTTTTAATAACCTTTTTTACGTATAATATTTTAATGACTTTCTTTCAGTAAGTTTTTAACATGGGATGGGTTTCAACTTCTACAATGAAGCTGTAAAAAAATTATTACTGTAAAATAACGTAAGTTATTTGCTAGGTTAATTAATTTGGTTTTACGTCTGTACATAAGTTGCTGGCGAGTGTGTTTTTTTTAAAAACTATTAAACGATTTGGCTAATTTTACGCTAATTATACTTATAATTTAGTTTGTTTTGTTAGTTTTCAATTAAAATTTCTATTAATATATAGGTAACAAAAACGCTCGCATACCTCTACATATGTGAATCTTAATAGGATTTATAACAGAAAATTGATATTAATTATAGTGTTAATTAAAAAGCCACTAGCAAAACAATGTTAATTTTTCTTGTTCATAAAGGCAATAAATAATTTCAAAATATTTCTTTTAATTTTTAACCTATAAATTCCAAAGGTGTTAATTTTTTTGTATGGTGTAGTGTATATAGATGTAATTATCAATTTTTTCATTGATGCTTTTTAAAAATGTATTGAATAATTTTAGTCATGACAAGGTGGATTAAATATTTAAAATATTTAGAGGTTTGATGTCTAAAAGAATCAAAATTAGTGTCCTTGTATTTAAAATGCCATAAGCTGTTAAAATTGGTAAAAATCTTATTTAAAATAACCACAGTTAGGACGTTTTTGTCTAAACCGTAAGTAAAAAAAAATAAACCACATGTGCCTAACGATTGAAACTAACTTACCTTTGTCTAAAAATGGATGGTTTTGGAGATACAGGGTGTCAAAAATGTATTCTGAAATTGGTTTTTATAAATAGTTTTCTTCTTGTTACATACTTAAAAAAAAAAATAGTTTGGAGAATTGTTGTAGCGTAAGAGTTATTTCATTGGGTTTGTTTATTGATTTTAATCATTTAACTTAGTTGTTCCAAGTTCTTTTATCACTTACAAAGATTTTCAAAAACGCTCGAATTATCCATAAAGAACTTTTATTCTATCCTGTACTATAGAATTAACAGGATATTTCTACAATATTCTAGACGTTTCCACATTTCTACAAAAGGGCGATAGGAAATCTATGAAAGTTTTCTGATCATGGACGTAGCTAGGATTTTGTTTAGGGGGAGGGAGCAGGCAGTAAAAACTGATAATATACCGCTTGTTTCTCAAAAGTGGTTCCCCGATTTTTTTTTTCACGTTTAAAAGAAAATTTGGTATGTCGATGTTTGACACACATGTGCATTGGTAACCTGAAAATGACTACTATTTTTGTAATTTTATATCGCTCTGTATATTATAAGTCGATTTATTTAACGCTTTTCTTCTAAAAAGTGTTTTTACTGGATTATAAAAATATTTTTTCAAGGTTTTTTTTAACCGTAACCTTAATTTTCCCTAGAAACCATAACCAATAGAAAAAAAAGTAAATACTTTTGATTACTCCTTTACGCTTTTAATTAGGTAGATTCAAAAATTAATTTTTTGATTTCCATTATTTTTAAAGCAATATTTTTGTGATTTTAAACCACCTTGTATAACGGACGGTAATTTTTAGTATAGTTTTAAGCATTTCAGATGAAGTAACATTTTTTAAAAGAATACTTTTTTCGAAATATTAAAAATAAAAACTACCAATATAGTTAAGTCCATCGGTGTACACACTGTATATTTATTATACAGGGAGTTTCCTATTTGCGGTAAAAAAATTAAGTGTGTGTTTTTGGGCTAATTCTATAAAAAAAATGTGTACCTATGTATAAACATAGGCCCTGAAATGCAATGTTTCCAAGATACAGTGTGAAAATTTTTTATTAATTAATTACTTGTTATGCGATTTTTATAAACTTTGGCAGTGTTATTTAGAGCAGTAAGCGGCTTATATAGCCCTAATTTTATTAAATTTATTAAGTCTACTGGCATCTCTAGCGGGTCCAAATAAGGCACACAAAACAGAAAAAAATAATTTTTATAATATTTTCTTAAAATTATGTAGCAATACTAAAAATTGCAGAACTTAACAATAACAACATCTAATAAAAATACTAAATAAAGTGTTTCTAAAATTTGTTCTATGTTTCTGTGTGGTCCAGGGATATGCCATAAAGAGTTTTTTTTTCCTTTAAAACTATGCAATAAACAAAAAAAGCGTTATTAATATTAGGCTAATTTTAATAAAATATAAAAAAATCCACGAATGTCAGTGAAACACAATTTTGTCAGAAATATTCGTTTAAGTGCCGCTCGAGACCCAACTGGCTAAATTAGCCTTTTATACTACAACATTCTCAAATTATATTAAAATTGGTAAAGGAACATTTAAATGATTATTAAAAATACCATTTTTAAAAATTAACATTCTTTATTCTGAAATCAATGCATTTCCGAACCTATGTTCATATGAACTTTTTTTATAAAATATGCGTATGCTTATTTAATTTTGTTACCGCAATTAGAAAACACTCTGTATATTTTTAATGCATTTATCGTTGTAAGGTCGTTAAATAATAATAATATAATAATAATAATCAATCAATCAGTCAAATCAATGTATAAATTTAACATCTACAAAATAATTAATAATTTTGTCCATGGCTAGCTGCCGGTACCTGGATACGCCCATGGTTCTGATTTTTCTATTGTTTACATCGAGACATTGACAACTAGAAATATTTTCGTTGTTGTAAACACTTCTCTTTATATAGGGAGGGGATGGGGTTTGGAGGTGAGAAATAGGAACATGCCATTAATATTGTGGTTAACCCTAGAGGGACCACCTGCAGTATCTTGTACAAATTTAAAACGAAAAAAACAAACACCTCTTTTAGGACATCCTGTGCGTAACTTTTAGATACAATTTTTATTCCTAAACATATTTCACATAAAAAGGTACTCTTGTTAAAAGTTAATTTAAGCAGAGGTTTTTAAGATATCTGCATTTAAAAACCCAATTTTTGTATGGCCAGGTCTACGCTATACAGGGTGTTTCAGAATAAATTGCGAATTCCTAATAATGTAAGTATTTAAATAATTTTAGGAAGAAAAGTATAAATAAACCTATGTCCTAACTCGCTTAACCTTTAAGAAACAGGGTGGTAAAGTGTTTAAAAAATATTATCTTTTACTACTTTGTATCTTAAAAGTTAGGACATTTAGGACCTAGATTTAATTGAAATTTTCTTCCTAAAATCACATAAGGATTCTCACTCCTAAATATTAGCATTCTATTTAAAAACACCCTGCCTGTAGTTTGGACCAGGCCATACAAGAAGTTTTTTTTTAATTCAGGTATCTCAAAACTGCTGCCTAAATTAGCTACAACCCTGTATTCTCTGAAACAATCCATTTTTGGTCCAAGGTAAGTTAGGGTAGGTCGTCATATTTTAGCCTTAAGAATTTGTAGTAATATTTTATTCGCACCTTTTAGAGAACCTTATATGTTATAGCTACGCACCAAGTTTTTTTATTGTTTTAAAAATAAAAAAGTTATATGGGTCACTCACTAAATAAAGACGTGAAAATGTGTATTTTTAAACATAACAATTGACGTGTTTAAGAAAGTGTCTACATGTCTACAAATAACGGAATAATACAGGGTGTTTTTTTTTAATTTACCTAAAATGCACAATATGTGCAGTTTATAAGTGCTAACACGTTCAGAAATAAATAAAGATGTACGTACTCTATTTTGTTAACTTCCGCTTACAGATATCTAAACATATTAGAGTATCAAAACACTAAAAATATTTTTTATTAGTAGTAGAAGTAAAATTGCCAAGTGTATTCACCGGGTTTAAGTATAGTAGTCTTTAAATTGTTTTTTTGCCATTTAAAAATTCTAAACAATGGAATGTACTGCCTGATTTTCTAATACAACAAATCATTTAACCTCCGCCTTAGCAGAGAAATTTTTACAAATTATTTTTTAGGAATTTCTAAAAGCTGTATAAAACAGTGGCGGCGTAAATGTGAATATTAACATTGGAACGCCCCTTTTATTTTCCAATCGACAAGAAAATGCTAAATTAGAGAGATTAAATTATACAATACAATTTTAATAACATTTAGAAAATAATCAGTTATAGCTGCCTGCTCTGCATTTAAACTGAGACGACATCTTTTGTTCTTAGACCAGGGTAAATAATTTTGTAAACGAAAAAAAATATAGTAGGATGAAAGTCATTGTAAAAGAAAGAAATATAACAAAAATAAAAGTAAAAATAAATTCCAGGCTATCTGTGGCGTAAGAGGGGAGGGAAGGGGGAGTTTAAGGGAAAAAATGGTTTTTATCACTTTCCGGCAAAACTACAAGTCCTACGAGAAAAAGGTAAATGGAAATGCTGTAGGTAATAAAAAGATATATAACTTTTATATTTACACTTTTTTACATAACCAAGTGTTTGGTTTTTTATTTGTGTCTTAAAAAAAAAAGAAAAACAAAACAAAATTTGATAAGAACTTACCCTGGTTTAACCCAAACTGACTGTATTTTTTTTTAAATAAAAGTATTTATTTTTAAGCCTATTTTGACTTAACATTGAAAAAGTACCCTTATTTTAAATCGAAAATTCACGTGTCAAAATATCGGCTTTTTTAAAAAGTCGGTAGGCCATTTGTTCGTTAATATCTCTACTTTCCGATGGTGTAAAACATTACCACGGTAACTATTCTTAGAAAATGAATTCTGAAAGGACTAGTAATTTTGCCGGAAATTGACAAAAACCGTTTTTCCCCTTTAAAAACTCTCCTCTTTCACTTCCCGATCTCAGATCGGATTTCGGATACGAGATTTTTGCATTTTCTGACAACAT
Organism: Listronotus bonariensis; assembly: GCA_014170235.1. NCBI lineage: Eukaryota > Metazoa > Arthropoda > Insecta > Coleoptera > Curculionidae > Listronotus > Listronotus bonariensis. Next base: position 23,089 of record JACEGR010003059.1, on the reverse strand, counting down.
TGCACATTGTAATGTATAGTTTTTTCACAGGAGAAAGGAGAGATTTTAACGAACAAAACGACCACCTACTTTTTGAAAAAGGCCGATATTTTGACACAAGATATTTCGATTGGAAATAGGGGTACTCTTTCGATATTTAGTCAAAATATTGTAAAAAAATAAATATTTTATACCAAAAAAATACAGTGTATTTGGGACATGCAAGGGTACGTTTTCACTAAATTTTGTAAAAATAAAAAATTAAAAACTGGATATTTAAACTTTTCACATAAATTTTGAGGTTATGTAAAAGAGCGTAAATACAGAAGTTGTAGATCGTTTTATTGCCTACAACTTTACCATTAAACTTTTCTCCATGGGACTTGTAGTTTTGCCAAAAATGGGGAAAACCATATTTTTACTTAACCCCCTCCCTCCCCACCTTCCGAGCTTAAATCGCCTGGAATTTCTTTTTTTAAATTTTTTGTTATTTTCTCTACCCTTTTTTAATGGGTTTAATTCAACATTGTTTTTTTAACTCATTACGTTTTTTTAAAGGCTTCCTCACTCAGTCTATCTTGTATAGTATCGTTAATAATACGCTGTTCTTAAAGGCAATTCTGGGTAGCACTAAATAACTTTAACGCGAATATTAAGAAAACGTTTGCTTAGAGCGACTCTTACAAATATACTCTTTATGAAGAGAGCATAAAATAGTTCAATATTTTACTCGGATGGTAGATACAGGGAAGAACAAAAAGTAGCGAGGTTTCAGAAAAATTCAAGGTGCGTAGGTGGTATTCTCCAGTTAACACCTAAAAATTTTAATTAACATCAGATATAATTAGCTGATTTCAGGATACCACTAGATGCCGAGTTTATTATATTGCAATTTTTAAAACGTGTCAAATATTATCAATATATTTTATGAATATTTATTGAACTTTGACTCCCTCTGTATTTCCAGTTAATATCAACTTTTGTACTGAGGTGAGTTTAGATAAGTCGCAACAACTTTTGCCATTCTCCAGTTAAATTTTGGTCCATTACCCAGGGACTACATACTTATATTAACTTTATTTAAAATAATTCAAATAATAAAATATATAAGTAAACGATAAACATTACTTTTTACCATTATGTATGGAATAAAATTATGTGGTTTACTATTATAAAATTTGCAAAACGAATTAATTGCGCCACTGCTTTAGCACTCAACGTCAGTCATCTGTTTGTCTACGTGATTTGCCTGCTAACTACCTCATTTGGCTTCCATTAAGGGGACACTGGATGGATTTTCGTCTTTGTGGGTAAAATTTATTAAAACCGATTATTTTTATTCCTTTGGGGTGGTCGTAAAAATGTTGATCATATTTTAAAATATAAAGCCAAAATATATTTTTTTATTAGTCTTAAAGCTAGCAGCAACGACATTTTTAAAAATTAATTTGATGGGTTGGGATCATACGGACTGTCCACGGATGGGGTTAACAAGAGGAAAAATGGACCACAAAAAGTAATTTTTCATAAAAAATTTTGCTTGTAAAAAGAATTCACAAAAAAATTGATTTTGTCTACAAAGTTCGCCAAAACTTAAAAACATGATTTTTCTACCAAGAATAAACTACCTTTATTTTTAATTTTTAGGCAAAATATCATTTAAATTATTTATTTAGAATAGCATTTTGAATAACTTTATTCAAGATGCAGGGTATCAAAAAGATTCTGTGAAACTGATTTTAAAGTAATCAAAAAATTAAATATTTTAAATTTTTATAATAAAAATGACCTAAAAATCTTTTATAATTTGCTTTTCAAACACCTGCTTTACACTCCAAATCCCTACAAAACAAAAATTTTTCAACTCTAAACGCCAGTTTTTGTCAAATTATGGATTTCTATAAAATTTTGTATTATTGTTTATATCAATTACAAACATAGTTCTGTGATAAATTTTTTCTATGACATTTTTGCTAAAAAAGAAAAAATACAGGTAGTTTACTCTTGGAGATAAATCATGTTTTTAAGTTTCTGCGAACCCTGTATAAAAAATCAACATTTCTCTTCGTGAACCCTATTTTTTTACAAGTAAAAATTTTGAAGAATTACTTTTTTCGAAAAATTAAATTTTTGGTCCATTTGTCCTCTTGTTAACTCCATCCGTGGACAGTCTGTACATATATAACCCACATTTAGAGTCATTTTACATATAAATATGAGAGTTAGATAGAGATTAGTATTCAAATATTTTAAAATGTTTTGAACCGTGTTAACACCAAAACCGCCTCAAATCCCGCAGTGGTAAAAGCATTTTTCGGATTTTAAGACCTCGAGCAGCAAATAAATCGGGGGTGGACGAACATGCGCACTTAAAACCATGTCAATCGGGGATGACTGGTATCCAAGAGCACAAAACACATTTTTTCGCCCATGAAAAGTTACTTTTGTTTAGCGCAGGTAATAACATCAACAATCCATCGAGATAAGTGGTTGGGATAGATCCGATCAGGACCTGATTAACCAATAGGCTAATTAAACACATATTTGGGGGCGCTTAAATCGTGATTGAGAGGGTGCTGAAATCATAATACGCAAAAATAGAGTAACAAGAAATAAAGCTTAAGGTATAGAGAGGCCTTTTTTTAAGTTTTATAAGTGGGCACAAAATGTATAGTTTGCTTCACTTCAAAAATGCTTCGCCAGGACCTTTTTACCATTTAAGGGTTTACAACTTTTAATCAGCCGCTGGATTCAATCAGCTGTTTTCAAGAATTATTAAGATTTTCGTCATTTTCTGAACTCGTATGTTCCATTTAGTTTTCATTCATCGGCTTCGTATTAAAACAAAACATAATCCTTTTGGTTTGTTCTTTGGCGTGCAATTATTTTTAAAGATGTAAACAATATTTCGGCTGTAAATTTTTTTACAAAACAACATATTATATTTACATTTGTCCCTTGTAATAAACACGACATAGGTACATTATCAAAACCCAAAAACAAAAGCGAAACAGATGATTTTTACACTTCTGTTTAACCCAACTAACCCTGGCTTTCACCTGGGTCCAATTAATCAATTCATAACCACCGAATAGATTGGCCGTTCCTTTTTGCACAAGTTAACCCAAGATAAATTTTTGAAAAATGCATTTTGGCTTCTGCCTACAAGCTATCACCATAATTTTGTCTATAATAATATTTATTTACAGCGTTATAGATTGTTTTAAAGAAAATTGAGGTGCAGATTTTACTATTATAAAATATGAAAATATGTTCATTATTATTATAAACATGATCCGAAATTGCATTGCTTCCAAAATACAGTTTTTTTATTGACTTTTTAATTAGTATTTTAACTTATCGGCTAAAATATTAGATTTTATTTAATTTACAAAAAAAGAAAATATTTACTTTATAGCCGCGGTTAAAAAATTAGAAAATGAAAATGTATTTTACTGTCGCAAAATTTTTAGTTTAAAAATACCAATTGTCTCTAAACCAGTAATAAAATGGACTTCATGGAAAAACCACTTTTAAAACCTTTTTAGGAGAGTTCATTTTGACGAGTCTACCAGGAATATTCCTACCGCCATACATGGAAGTGGCGCTTTAACCCAGGCTGTCAATGTCAAATGTTTGAGCTGTCGGTCTGGGCGAATGCATCACTTTTTTGTTGGACAAGTTAACTACAATGTTTTACATGCAATTTTTAAACATTGTGCCAAAATCGTAAGGGTTACAGTCACGTAACCCGCCTAGTCTAACACTCGAAACATGTGTTTGATTCTTATGGTTTAATAAATGTAAACCCTGAACATTTTTGCAAAATGTTTAAATAAATTTATATAAAACATTGTGGTAAACTTGTCCGACAAAAAAGTGACTCGTTCGCCTAGTCCGACACCCCAAACATTTGCCATTGCTCGGTTAAAGCGCCGGTTCCATATATAGCGAAATGAATATTCGTGGTAGACTGGCAAAAGAACCCCCGAAAAGGATTTAAAAATCATAGGAAGTCCATTTCACTGCTGATCCAGGAACTATAATATTAAATAAATAAATGTACAACTAACACATTATCTAGGAAAAATCCTTCTAAAATATTCCTGCTATTTTGACACCCTGTATGTCTGTGATTAAAATTATATAGATATATCTTGTACATTTTTTTCTATTAAAAGGCAAAAATGTTCAGCTTTACCAAAGAAAATTATACTGCATAATACTAATTTATTGTCGAGTGCAATAAATGCAAATCTCATAATAGGATTAAAGTGGTGGAGAAAAGCCAAATGTGTGTGTATGTGTCTAAGTTTTAGTGATTAATAACGGATATATTTCTATATAGCAGAAAATAAATAACAAATTGAAATATTGTGTGTAGATAGTAGTTTCTCGTATACTGTATGTAATATACCTTAGCAATAAACAAAAAGTCGACCAAATTTAAAAGATATTCAACGATATTGATGAGTATGAGTATTATTTACAATTTTTTAAATCATTAAAAATTGAAATATTTTAATCTTTTCTTTTTTCATTATAAATTTTAGCAACTATTGCAAAAGAATTTGTAATAACTGAAGACCATTGGTTACGAATCTAAAAGAATTTTTATTTGAAGACGTTTTGTTTTCAAAATATTCATTATTAAAATTGAATAGAATACCTTAATTCACCAGGTTTTCCCTTCTTTCTGTCGCCATTCTTGAGTTCTAAATTGACACTTAATATTTTATTTCTACCCCCTAAAACCCATTTTTATATTTATTTTAACCCTCTTTTTCCATTAAATTGCAAAGCTTCATTTTCAATCATTTCAATCTCCATAGCGCTGCCAAGGCTACTGCTCTGTAAAGAAAGCTTTAAAATTTTATGGAAAATAATAAAAAATAAATAAAAAAATGGGATTTTAAGAGATGAAAATTAAATATTGGGTGCCAATTTAGCTTTAAATAAAGAACCATTTGCAAAAAGAAGGGGAAATAAGGGAAAAATACGGTAAATTTGCTTTTTAAGTTTGATAAGGAATATCTGGAAAATAAAACGTGTCCGACTAAAAATTCTTTCATATTTGTAATTACCGCCCACGATTATCCCAAATTTTATTAAAATTGCCGATGCGTTCGGTATGTAAACAATTACCTTTTTTAATATCCAATTTTAAGTTTACGTTGTCGCAAGCAATATCAATATACGAATTAAATATAAGTATATTGATGTTACATGCGGCAGATAATGAAAAGTGGCGTACTATTTTTTCACAATAATATTGGCTGTGGTGCCCACTGAGACGCCACTGGACCTAATAATACTAATCTAGGCAAAGCTCTACAAGCGCCAAACAGTATGCCACTGACTTTTTACTTTTGTATTTTTTTCCAATTAAGCAATTAAAAATGCAACTTTCTAGTTTTTGTAATTTGCTTCGTATTTAGCTTCTTTTCGAAAAAAAATTAAGTCACTTCAATTTTCTCCAAAAAGTACCATAGACAACATGGTAAAAAACAAAAAATAAATAAACAATTAATTATCTTAAGATAAAAAGCAGTATTTTACCGAAAATTGTCATTTTTCTTATTTACTTAGGTCAAAATTATTAATTATTTAATTTAGAATTTTATTTTACATTGTTTATGAATACTTTGTAGTATTACTTAAAGAGGCTACAATGTATTTTTTCTCGAAAAAAAGCGATATACGAAGAAAATACAAAAGACTAAAAAGTTGCTTATATAGAAAACAATATAAAAACTTTATAAAAGTCAATGACGTACTTTTTTTCTCAGTAATATTAGCTGTGTCTACTAAGACTTCACTTAACCCAATAATCCTAATCTAGGTGGAGCTTTACAAGCGCCTTATTACATTAAATAGGTGTAGCAAAAACTTTAACGCCTTGTATCTCGAAAATTAAGCAAGTCTGGACATATGTTTATAGAAACCCCTTTTTCATAAAAATACAAAAGTATTACCCTCTTAAGTTTCGAATTCTAGATAGAAAAGACCCCGTGTATATATATATTTTTTTAATTTTCAGGCATACATTTGTTATGATTCTTGTATCATTAAAAAATATATGTATAAATAAATAATGACGATCATTTAAAGGTCGTCTCAGTAAGATGTTTCTCTAACAACACCCTTCATTGATATTTTCTTGACTGAATTAGCATACAAAAAGTTCCACACCCCATTCTTCTCTTGACACTCCGTGGGCGGTTCGACCCGTAAAATTACTGTTATTATTTTTAATATGACGTTGAATATGTTTTCGTAGACACGAACCGTCAATTTTGACTTTATTATAATATACCTTATATTCTTAGGTGCGAATGCGTTTGATATTAAGGACAATGTCTCTTGACGTGTCGTGTATTTATACATAATTGATCTTGCTATAATTTTCAGAGGAATAATAATTGTAATTAAAGAATAGTGAGTCTTTGCCTAAATCTTGAATACACAGTGTAATAGGCGATATTATTAAAATCTCATCTAATATGCATGATTTTTGGCGACATTACATTGATGACGTATGTTATCTCGCATGCGATACAGTGAAGTAAGATCGGTGAATAGATTCGCAGATTATTTCCCTTAAAAGAAAATAAACCAATACGAAACCACAATTTTTTGAATAAATTTTGTTTAAATAAGTGATTAAACCACATGTGTGTGCTGTTTACTCATTTTCTTAGGTGCGAATTAGTTTGATATTAAGGACAATGGCTCTTGACGTGTCGTGTATTTATTCATAATTGATCTGGCTATAATTTTCAGAAGTATAATAATTGTAATTGAAGAATAGTGAGTCTTCGCTTAAATCCTAAATGCACAGTGTCATATACGATATTAATAAAATCTCACCTAATTCGCATGATTTTTAGCGACATTACATTGATGACGTATGTGATCTCGCATGTGATACAGTGAAGTAAGATCAGGAAATAGACACGCAGATTATATAAACCAATACGAAACCACCTTTTTTGGATAGATTTTGTTTAGATAAGTGATTAAACCACATGTGCTGTTTACTCGTATTCTTAGGTGCGAATGCGTTTGATATTTAGGACAATGGCTCTTGACGTGTCGTGTATTTATACATAATTATTTTGGCTATAATTTTCAGAAGTATAATAATTGTAATTAAAGCATAGTGAGTCTTCGCCTAAATCTTAAATATACAGTGTCATATACGATATTAATAAAATCTCACCTAATTCGCATGATTTTTAGCAACATTACATTGATAACGTATGTTATCTCGCATGCAATACAGTGAAGTAAGATTGGGGAATAGACCGGCAGATTATTTCCCTTAATAGAAAATAAACTAATACGAAACCACCATTTTTTGAATAAATTTTGTTTATCCAACACTTACATATAATATCTACATAATTGATCAGATTTTGAGGATATAAAGTGTACTATAAGTCACTAGTGAGCTAAAGTACCCTTTAGCTCACTAGTGAATTATAGACTTTAGCTCACTAGTGACTTATACTAATTCTTTATTACTTCCAACATTTCACAATTAAAAAAATAACATAAAACAACTAATATATTATACTACAATTTATTCATGTTTATATTAACAGTAATTGTTATATTAGATTTATCTTGGACAACGTTACATTGTGCGGAGTGTTCTTCAGGAAGTCTTTCAGCACTAGTACTTGCCTTGGTGCGCTCTTCACCCTGTATTCGTCTTGCAATCTCAAACTTGTTAGAGATGCAATCTTCTAAATATCCTTCTGCCACGGTAGAAGACTTCCACCCGCCATGGCGTTTAAGGTTGGTGATATCGGCCCCAGCGTTGACTAGAAGTGTCGCTGAAGAACGCCGCATGCTATGACCACTATATAAGATTTCATCAGGTAGTTGCAAATAATGAGCAACTACTCTCGGAATTTTCGAAATTTTATTTATTCCCACGCATTGCCTAGCCCTTTCAATGCGTATGGCACGGATCCGTGCCACCGAAGTTTATTCGGCAATGCTCGTGGCACGGATTCGTGTCGCTCGTATACCGGCAATATTACAATCATTTTCTAAACCAGCACTGCGTAAAAGGACATTGTGCTAGAAGTAGCGTGTAGCAAGGGTACGCGGGTATATAACCTCATTGTTCGTTTCAAATATTTTTTCTCCACGTGTACCAAAATGGACGCTAGTGAAGCCTGGAGTAAAAAACCGTAAATTAACATTTAAAAATCCTAAAAAGATTACAGATGATGAATTCTTGGCCATTTTAGAAGCTTCTAGTGACGACTGATTTTTATAAAGGATTTTATGTTATGTTTGTTTTGTTTTTCCTTACACTTTTTCTTAGAATACATTTTTATTTGTTTTATTGTAGTTTTCTAGTAAATTTTTATGTTAAATTTATATCTATTTCAAGTGTGTTTATTAATAAATATATTTTTTTTACCTTTTGTTTCAATTCACAAAAAATTCTGTGTCTATGAGCCTAAAATACGTGACATATGTCAAAAATGACATATTTTTTTTAAACATAACGTGAGACACAAATAATCACTTTTTTACCAAATATTACCCTTATGCGCAAAAAAACAAGGCCGCTTCTGGACATGAACTACTCTCACCTTATAGCAGTGAAAGGGCTAGTGCATTTGCCTTTTTGAAAGTTGACAAAAAATCTTTTGTGAGGCGTGTTCTCTGGCCTTAGGGACACATATTTTTAAATAATTCAAGCACATTTACCAAAAATCCTTCTTTTAAAATTGTAAAGCTTCTCGATTTGTTCGTTTTGGTATCAGGTATAGAAATATATATGTACTGGCCTTTATCTACTATATCTTCAATACTTAAGCGAGTTAGTTCGTCACAACGGCATGCACCAGCGATTCCCAATATCAATGCAACCTATAAAAATCCGAACAGATAAATATTTAATACCAGAAACTAAAGTAAATTCATACCTTTGACATTAAGTGCTTGTCGTCAGGTGCCTCAGCCAAAAATTTTTCGATGTATTGCCTCTCCAGAATTTTTGCCTTTTTCGGTTTGAAATTTCTTGAATTGCTCTTCAAATAAGCGACAACTTTTCCATACCTCCCTATATCCACGTTCTTATATACTTTTAAGGTCGTTTTTATCATTGAATACTTGGTCCACATTGATGAGGGAGCAACTTTTTCGATAAAAACAGAAAGTAAGCCATAACAACATCTTCATTTATAGTACCAACTCCTCGCCTTTTCCTCCATGCTTCAAAATCTTCAAATTCTTTATTGTACGTTAGTTTTGACTTCTGTGGAATTAAACTGCATGTCGCTACCGCAGCTTCTTCCAAAATTTCCGCAGGAACTTCACAATTTTCCATTTCGCAAAGCATTTTTATGTTTGTCTACAAAGTTGTTTACTAAACAAACCCGTAGTTACCAACAAAATGCATTACAACCAAACAAGCTTGCTTTCCAAAAAATACAAAATTTTGTTGCTGGTGTTGACAATGACAAGTAACAAATAATGGATGACGTTTTCAAATTATTTTCGATATTAAAAACGATTTATACGAAAGTGTTGGATAAAATTTTGTATTAGACACGTGAGTTATTACATATAAGTCACTTAAAAAATTACCTCTCTCGCTCTTCGGGCTCGAGAGTTAAACTTTTCTTGCGTGACTTATATGTAATATAACTCACTTATCTAATAAATAACTATTTTTTTATGGATAAGTGATTAAACCACATGTGCTGTTTAACCGCGAATCAATTTCTGTCATCCAAACTAGTTGTCAAAAAAAATGTCAAACTTTATTAGCAGTAAAATTTTGTGTTGTTGGCTTTAATGTAAGTATTTCAGGGAATAATTTAGCCGTATACCACTCGACCTACAAATTAAAATCAATTAAACTACCTAAATATTTTCTGAGAGAGATTGACTTGGCCAATTTTGTTTCATGGACAATAATTTAAAAAAAAAACCTTAACTGAATTGCACTCTCGAGTTTTTATTAAATTACGGTACATACAACTATTTTCCAAGATAAATTTTACTTAAAATATTTGTGGGTGGTTTAATCGCGAATTTAAAAACAACTTCATGACCTTCAAATTTACAAGTTTTTCATTATAATCATGGAGGCATTTAAGAAAAATACCCCAGTCTATAATCATTTTTATCATTAATATATTAAAAAAATATGCATGCTGAGCTCTTTAAAGTTTTAGTAGTTGGTAACCATAACTAAACCTGGTTATTGTCTTAAAATTTGCGGCAGCTCTGATCAATTTGGGTACATTTAGGAAGCGTTTATTACACATCAAAAAAATATGTTTTCTACTAGCGTGTGGACTGCAGCACTTTTCCGCACGCAATTTAGTTTGAAAAGTATCACTTTTCTGCACTAGTGCGTAAAAATACACTCTTTAGCACTACTTTTTCGCCCTAGTGCGGAGAAAGCACACAAATTACAAACCAAATATTAGTGAGTCGCAATGAAGGATCTTTATGCACTTCATAATTTAAAAGAGAATTCTGCTTTGGTATGGTATATTATTTGGTAGCATTGTGTTAAAATTAAAAAAAAAAAATGTTTTTATGTTTTCCTTACGCTCGTAGAAAAAAGCGTTCCTAACAAGTGCCGAAAAACAGCACTAGTTAGGAAAAATGTTATTTTATTTTTACTCCAAAATAAAGTATTTTATGCATTAATATAATAACCAAAAATTTTATTAATAAAAAAACATATTTAAAAAAGGTTTTTATGTTAAATAAAATATTGTGTGCCGATTTAGTCTTACAGTAAAAATGTTGTGCAAAAATAATGAGAAATGGGTAAAGTAAGCGACGTACAAATAAAAATCATAAAAAACATAAGGTCAAAGGCTCTAATAGCTTGTTTTAATTATGTTTATTTTTATACGATGTTAGTTAATTCGTGTGTCGACATTGTGTCATTTTCGTCATTTTAGGACACATGTTTTGTTTATTTGGACTTATATTTGGACACTATAAAAGTGCGTTCCTAAAATGTTTGTATTGAATTTTGAAGCACCAAGTACATAAAACTTAAATATGCATGTATATGAAACTAAATACAAATAATAAAACAAAAGATATTATTTTAACATCTTTAGTTATGTTAAGTCTACGGACATAAGGAATAGCTTGGTTTGCATGTCAACAATGTGTTTACACCAACGCTATAACATTTTTATTAAGAGACCTCATCTATTTGCTCATATCGTTTAGACCATCAGTGGAATATCAAATCACCGTTTGCATGTAAAACCTCATAATATTTTGTTTCTTACAGCAACGCCATTATTAATTCATAGAGTATGCTTGTATGCTGAAACTCATATTGTTGTATGGTAAAAGTTGATGTCGTCGAGATACTATCCGTAACATTTGATATTTTTTAACAGACTTTAAAAAGGGGAGTTATATGTTTGATACCAAACGGTTCGTGTTCAGTTCCAGTTATGCGCAGAACTATATGTGCATAAAGTTGAAGTTTCGAATCATCCCAGAACAGTTCAAACGATTCGAAAACCAAAACACGCTTATATTTTATATACCTTGTATTCGTATTTAATAACATTGTTTTAAAAATACCTTTATTTTTTTGTTTGGTTCACTTACCATAACTCCACCAAAATCCATAATTAAAAACATAAACCACAAAAATCCAACAAAAAACAATCTTTCAAAAAATAGGGTTAAATGTTATGAAAAATAAAATATAACGCGCAGACTCCACCAATTAATTCAGAATCAGTTCTTACAGTTCCTTCTCAAGGGTTAGAACTGCTGTTACCGTTCTCGAATCGTCCAAAACTAGTTCACAAAATAAACCAAAACAGCAAGCATCCAATACGGACTCGGTTCTAAATGAACCAAAATACTTTATACCCGACTGCGCAGGCTCGAACTGTTGTAGAATCGTTTCAATCGGTAACCAAAACGAACCTAATGTTTTTTATGTTAGTATTTAAACCGATTTCACTGATCAACAAAAAATCTATTTTTTTGTGTAACAATAAAAATTTTGGCTGGTTCTGTCAGGAATAAGTTTAAGTAGAGAAGAATTAGTAGTCTAGCATTTTAGATACGAATAGTTTCATTGTAATATAGTTTTCTTTTATTTCAAATTATTTCGACAAAAAATAAATTAATATCAATGTTATAATATTAACGTCGATTTAAAAATATAAGGAGCGAGAAACCATAAACACATCCTGCATCAAAATCGTAAAAATTTACCTGGGTTTCTGAATATGACCTCCGCAAGTACGTAGGACCGCCTGTTTTTCCTCAAATCGCGAAAATGTGCGACCAAGTCTGAAAGTCAGACTTTCCAAGCATACTTCGACTTTGACGTGGAATTAAAAATAAAAGAGACTGCCTAGGATAATTTTTTTATATTAAATCAACGTTAAAATTAATAAGCTCTCCGAATATGAGCTTTTTATCATTACGCAATAATCAGATTTAAAAATACAAGAAGTGCATTAGGGTAACGAATTTTACATTAAATCAATGTAAAAGACGTAAAATGTCATAAGCTTTTCGAATATCAGCTTTTTATTAACAGGCACTAACCAGTTTTTAAACGCGACGACCATGTCAGCAAGTCAGATTTTCCTACCCTAGGTCGACTTTGACGTGGATTAAAAACTACAAGGAGTGATCTGAGCACAAAAACCATCAGATTTTTGGTAATTTTGGGTCAAAATCAGAAAGCAAATTTTCAGATTTTTCTACGACTTTTATTTTTTACAATTTTTTCAGAATTTTTCGTCATATTGGCGAGCCGAATTTTACGATCCTTCGACTTTGACGTCGGTTTAAAAATTAAAGGAGCAAAAAACCATAACCACATCCTGTATTAAACTCATAGAGAATTTAACTGGCTTTCCAAATCTGAGTTTCGCGAGTACGTCAGACTACTGTTTTTTCTGCAAATTGCAAAAATGTGGGACAGTGTCTGAAAGTCTGATTTTCCTAGCGTACTTTGATTTTACATAAATTTAAAAATAGAAGAAATACCCTAGGGCAAAAACAATACACTAAATCGACGTAGAATTTTACCATCTTTTTAAAAACTATCTTTTGATTAATACGCAATAACTAAATTTTAACCGCGCCGGCAAAAACCGCGACCGTGTGCAAAAAATCAATTAATATTAAATTTTACTAATAATTGTCGGAACACAGAAACTAGACCTAATCAAATTAATATGCATATGATTTTGTGAAGAGGTTAGGTAGATATTTCGAAATTATTGCTTACTTTTCTTGTTACAAAATTTTGTTGATCAGTGATTACTTGGTTAATTGTATACCGATTTACCAATTATTTTTTGTTCGAAAGGGTGAACTGTCTCGGTGGGCCCATAACAAAACCAAGGCAGGATCGCGAGAAAAAAGGTACTAGACGCAGTTATTCGTGCGACAAAACTGTCTCTAGTAATTATATGCTTAGGTATTAACCTATGCAGGTTGTTTGAACAATCCAAGTAGTAAATGTAACTTTAAAACTTAAAATTTTGTCACGTGATTGTCATTTAGCTGGGTAATTCATTTTTCTAATTTTTATTTTTTTGTTTAATTAGGTGCATTTTGTTTTTGTGTCAGGTGTTTCCGTTTATACCACTATTTATACCTATTAGAGGCAGCAATGCCGTTCTGTGCGTTTACGTGAGAGAAAAAGGTACTAGATATGTAGTAACAAGGATTATTATATGATGAAACTATAATTATTGACTTTGGTAGTAGTGTTTTTAAGTGTATGGTTACCAATAAAATAATAATATTAATAAACTAAAAGAGAGAAATAAACATTAAAAACACTTAACCGACTTCAAAATAAAAAAGTAATTAAAATTTAAAAAATAATCAATAGAAAAAATCAAAAACATGACGTTGTGTAATAACATATTGTTCTAAAGTATGATTTAAAAGCATTTATTTGTTTAGTTGTTAACATTTAGTACCTTAGTGCACATGTTATTATCCTACTTCATGTTTTGATTTTTTTTAATTCATTATTTTTAAGGTTTAAGTTACTTTTATTTATTTTGAGCCCAGTTTAGTTTTATTTAAATGTTTATTTTAACTGTCTTGCACAAATTCAATTAGATTTTTAATAATTAGTTTTGAACTCGACGTGACATTTAGTATATTATTGCATTTTTTAAAGTTTTCTATAACTTTTTAATATTTCTTTATTATCATTACAATGGCAATTTACTTCCCTTTACCAGAAAAATGTTCCACAATTTTTCGATAAAAAAAATAAATGCAAAAAATTTCATTGGTACAAAATTGCGCCCTTTAACTTTGCGCCTCTTCCGAAGCGATTTATCGATGTATAATTAGTATTTGAGCACTGAACATTAAGTGAAGACCAAAAAGAAGGTCTTTAACTTCAAATTTCCACTCATTTCCTTCACTTCGCACGATTTTACTTCTAAAATTTGGCATAAGTTATTACCCAACAACTTCGGAACACCTTTTTACTTTCTTTTAACCTTTAATTTGCACCCAACCCAACCTGACGCTGGAGCGGACTGCCACTGGTTTATGGTATCATAGTATCACAAGGTAAATCTACTTAATTTAGATATACAGTGTGTCCCAGGATAGGTGTAACAAAAGGACAAATCAACCAAAAATGATTTAATTTTAAAACTAAATTTTGAAAGAACTGGTTGCATGGTGTAGAACTAAGAAATAAAAAAATAATTTGATTGCTTTCATACAGGGCAAGTATTAACTAAGAAATTAAAATATCCAGGAGTAAAATACCATTTTTAAGACTGATTAAAAATGTGTACATTATTAATGAATTTGACAGCTAAAAATATGCTTAGACATACATCAAAGGCTGATTTTCATTTGTCAATATTTCCAAGAATTACGTAAAATAGGTATAAACTAATATCCATGAAACATCTTAAACTTTGCAAAAAAACCAAAAGGTCCGTTTTATACAGGGTCATCTAAATTAAAGGTTCGCTATTAAACAACTTTGTTATTAGTTAAATAGTAATATATTAAAAAATATATTTTATTAACTTTTTTTATTATTAGTCATTGTTTTTCCTTTGCAATAATGTCATGTTTATAGGTTAAAAATTACCCTTATTACCTTAATTTTATATTTTAAGTAGTAATATACCGACCGGATGTCTCTAAAAGGTCTGTACAAAAGGCTACCACCAATTCCTTTGACTAAAATACAACGATTAAAAGCAATTTATCCAAGTTGATCGTTTGCAAGATACAGGGTGTCAAATGTTTTATTTAATTACAGTTATTTTTTTTTTTAATTCAGTACTTACTAAAAAGTTTTTTAATTCAATCGTAAGGAATCAAAATGTGCTAATGTTTTAGTAGTAAAAAATAAAGGGAGCCAAAAAGGTATACTTGATAAATATCGCTACGATCAAGCCTTTTTAAGATATTTCGGAATAAATATTTTATTCTGTACCAAAGTTTGCCTTTGCATTCATTCACGCTTTATCTAGGCCACACGGTAGTATCCAAAGGTCTGTACAAAATGCTGTTACAAATTGGTTAGGCCAAAATAAAATAATCTAATGCAATTAATCTTAGTCGAAAGGTTGCTGGTTTGCAAAATATAGGGTGGTAAATTTTTCGTTTTATTTTTTCTCCTTCGACCCTGTATCTCGCAAACAATCAACTTGGAAAATTGGCTTACATAGTTGTATTTTAACGTAAAGAAGTTGTAGTAACTATTTGTACAGACCTTTTAAAAAACCCAGGCGTTTAATCCAGAAATATCCCAGGTCGGTATTTAAAATAAGTACTAGTTTGTCGTGCACAAAATATGGGAGAATAAAAATTTTCTACTAGAATTATAATATTCTGAGGCAAAAAAGTAATGATACTTTAAAAAAGCAAAGGACTGCAGGTGGCTACCTCTACGTTAAGCAGCAAAAATATAAGTAGCTTTGGATTTCTTACCTTAAAGAAACCACTATTACTAAAATTTAAAAACCCTGTATCTCGGAAACGATCAACTTTTTAACTAAGATTAAGTTGCGTTTAATCGTTGTATTTTGGCCCAAGAAGTACATGGTAGCATTTTGTACAGATATTTTAGAGACAGGGGCGGTCATGGGGGAGGGGCATGGGGGCCATGGCCCCCCTTTAATGCCACAACCTATGTATTTTATACATCTGTAATGGCAAATATGAACATTTTGAGCATTTAATGATGTGCCCCCCCTCAGGGCTGGTCCGTGGGGTGAGTGATGATATGCCCCCACCCTCTCAGGGCTGGTCCGAGTGATGGGGGTGATCATGGAATTGAACAGTGAGAACTAAGGACCTTTTTTTTTTGCTTTTCAAATACGTGGGAGTTTTATAAATTAAAGAATGAAAGAACAACAATAAAAAGTATTTATTTTTTTTGCTTTTCAAAAAATTTGTAAATGAAAATTTTGTTTCTTTCTAGGGGCGCCAAGATTTTTGTTTTTTGGCACCTCACACACTTTTTCTTGGCCGATGGCCCCCTCCTCAGAAAGTCGATATGACCGCCCCTGTTTAGAGACACCCTGTATATTTAACGTTTCTTGTTTTCAGAGTATTTATCATACCCTTAAATATTAAGTTTAGTTTCGATCACTATTTTACGTTTCAGTACCTACTTATTTCATAAAGGTTCGAATAAGCAGGTGCTAAAAATATTATAAGCCATAAAATTAAACTTGATGCATGAAATTGCCAAATTATAGGCTGCAATACTATCGAATTACGTATAATTTTAAATTATGTTAAAACAGGATGCTTATTCTTTTTGTATTTATTATAATAAACTTATATTAATTTAAATACAGTGCCATACAATAAAAATGAGCCACCCCATATAATTTCGTTATTCGTACACTTAATACCTGAAACACGTCAATTTTAATTTTTAGGAGGACACATTTTTGTGTCTTAAGTTACTTGTCCAGAGTTACCTCTTTCCCCTCCTATACAAAAGTAAAAAAAATAGGAAAGAGTGTCAAGTGATACCTTATCTTAAAAGATTTTAAATTTTCTCTTTAACAGGCTTTAGTATTTTAAAATCGGTTTTCTTAGTTTCCGAGAAAATGTTTAATACATTGTCTTTAGCCCCCTATAACTAATTTTTTTATGGTAGGTATAGTGTTCTAGGCGGTGTATACTGGGTAAGTAAAAACTACTGCAACTCTTAAATATCTTTAAAACCGCTAAGGCTACATTTACCCAATTTAGTATTTGAAAGGTATATATGAAGAAATTAATAGTAATATTGGCAGCGTTGCCAGATTTCCCTGTTTTGTGCTATACATATCTTGATCGTTTTTTTTTTTAATGCAATGCTTATTTATTTTTATTTCAATTATTTGCGCAGGCTAAATTTAATAGGACAATTAGCCATAGAAATATTTGTAATAAAAGAATTCGCTTTATATTCTTACCGTCTAGGAATTCAACAATGGTTTTATAGCAATTCGTACATTTTTGTCTAACCTCATCGGACCTCCCAAATTCATAATGTTGTTATTAACTTCTTACCGACTAATAACACGAGTACACCCGTTCTAGGAACAATTTAGATTTGATTAACTCTAAAACATAATTTATTTTAAATATTAATTTTTGCTATTAAATAAGGATATATCTTAATATCAGTAATATATTTTAAAATACTCTACTTTCGTAGTTTACTGTAGTATCAATGAGAATAAAGATTCTGACAATATTTTGCAGTTTTATTTCTGTAAAAGGTAGCACGTTAAAAATTTATTTTTACAAATGTGGGAAATAAAATCTAATTGTTGGAATTGGTTGGCCACCGGGTTTGTATGTGAAGCACCTAATTATTCACAGTTATTAAAAAACGGTGTCTCATTTAATTTATCATTTAAAAATAATATGTTTTTCAACAACTCTTTTTAAGTGTCATGTATATGATGTTTTTAAAGTGGACCTCCAAACAATTAAAGAGTGAAAATGCTAATTAAACTAAGTCTTGTCTCTGGATACTTTCTTTAGATTCTACTTAGACAGCACATTTTACCGATAATTTTCTGTCTATTTTAAAGTAGGTAAAGGAAATCATCCAAACATAATTTATTGGCTATTTTTCCCAATAAAATTCATGGATGTAAAATAATGATACCTTTTTTTCTAGTTACAAATTTAAAAATAAATTAATAAAAATAAATATTAAACTTTTAAATATTTTTTCAGACACCTGATTATCTTCTGTTGTATATGTATACATATGTTAGAATTAGGTATTTTTATATGTTATTTGTTTTCTGAAAATATAAATTAAAAAAAATATTATTTGGATTTTCTCAGAATAAAGATATTTAATAAATATTTAAAGAAACTTTTTATATATTATAGAGGGCTACTCTGCTCTTGCTATAAGGTAATAAAAGTTTAGACTACTAAAAATAAATAAATTAATAATTATTTTATTAAGGCAAAAATCAATATTAGCCGATACTAAATTAAAGCCCTATTTGACCGGACTAATATACATTTTTACCAGATACCCGTTGTCTCATCTGTTCATTCGTGGAAACAAAAGCGACTGGTCAGTGTCTGTCTTTATCAAGTAGCTGTATCAAGAAGATGATGGGAGACTCTTCGTGACTAAAGGTAAAAAATTGTTTTTGCCACGTTTGTACCTTTTCAAATCATTGGGCCGGACTCGGTTTTTACAAAATTGCTATTGTGCGATTGTAAAGGAATTTATATTTTAAAGTAGTTCTTATGGTTGTAACTTAGTTAAAAATTAATGTCTTGCTTTGTTAGTTAAATATACCTATTTTAAGAAGTAATTTGTTAGTTTTGTTGTTTAGTTCTATTCTCGAATAGCAGTTTAAGAGCTGTATAAATTTACTTGTTTAAGCAAAATTTAAAATATTTTTGAGATTTGCCGACGAATAAATTATCAATGGAGTCTTCTATATAAATGAATACTGAAGTTGGGTTTGGTCGCATTTTTATATGTTATCTAGTTTAAAAAAGGAAATTTAGTCTAAAAGAACGTAAGATCTATCTTACACTGAGAAAACCGTTTAATGACCATAATTAAAATTTTAATAATCCCTATTAAATTTTCTTAGTTAAATAGGGGATAACTAAAGTCATTTAGTATGGTAATTAAAGTCAATTTATAGCTTTTGTTTAATAATAATATTTAAAGAAGTTTAATTAAATATAATTAAATTATGTTTAATAGTTTTAATTAAAGTACATTAATAAAGACAACTAAACCCGTTTAATAAACATTATTAAATTCCGAATTAATTATATAAAGATTTTAATTAAAGAGTAGAGTTGCGATAATTAAAGGACTTTAATTAGTGTGCATTCACCATTTTTTTGTTTTTTTGAAAATTCGGAATTAAATTTGTGGTAAGATGGCAAAACCCGATATGTCACTTTTAGTAAAATGTTGAGGAGAGATCTTTTAACTTTGATGCGTCCTAAAAATCACAATTTTAGTACAGTATTTAAATTTTGCAACTTATATAAAAACAATTAGTTGCAAAATAAAAATATTGTACTGAAATTGTGATTTTTCAGGACATATCAGAGTTAAAATTAAAAAGATCTCTTTAACATTTTACCAAACGTGACATATCGGGTTTTGCCATCTTACCACAGAAATAAAATACTGCATATTATTGGGACTTTGAAAGCAATAAGAATTACAGTTCTTAAATTTAAATTGCATAGTTTCCAAACATTCGTAAAAATATATTTTTTAATTTTGCTTTTTGTTTTTATATACTTAATATTACGTTTCTTATTTGATATGAATCTGTCAAATATATGCATTTTACCTCAACTTTACATTAGTTTAAATTTTAATACGAGGTACAAATTTTATCAATTAGTGTATTCCTTTACCTTGTAGAACCATCTCTGAACTGTCAATAATGTCAAGAACGGTTCTATAACATGAAAAAATGTCAAAAAATTGTAAAAGGAACATTCATGGTGTCGTTCCAGGCGGTTCTGGAGCATAAAAGGAATACACCAAATGGGGAAAAGATAGACACAAAATTTTATTTAATGAAAAGTAACTCGTTTATATTCAGCGGTACATGATTGTAACAAACTACACAACTTACAACAAATGTAGGCAAAATTACAGATATCTATTTTATAAAACTCCTAAAAATTACAACACAACACCTGACAATGATTTTTTGTTAACTGCGCAAACGTGAAACGAGTACGATCTAGGTAAGTATCCGAAAAGACTGAAAACGTGCTGACAACCCCGATACCACGAATGGAATAAACCCGCACACTGGATTGTTAGGGCTGGTCGGTCAGGATCGGTGTCGTTCGGTTTAATTCGTAATAAAAACCTTATCATTTCTTTAAACTGGGTTAATTGAAATTATTAAACATAATATAGATTTTATTAATGTTCTTAATTATTTTTATTACTTGTTTAATAAGTATTATTAAAGAACATTTTAGTAAAGGCGTTTAATGGGTGCTATAGTGTAATTTAATTATCTTAACTTAACAAATTAATTAAACCTATTATAATAGAAATTTCTTAATATTATTTAATAACTGTTATTGCAGCCTTTTGCAGGTTCTATTACACCTTTAATAGCAGTAATTAGACGGATCCTATAAAGTGTCTTTAATTACCATAGCAATTTCGTTTTATAGGCGTTATTAAAAAAATAATAGTAATAATTAATGACTTAATTGTCATAATTATGAAAAAATAATTAACGACTTTAATTGGCCGATTTCTCTCGGTGTAGCCAAATGTTTAGGTGCAAAATAAAAGCGGTAGCTTAAAATTTTATTTACCAACACTTTACGTTTTGATTTCAACTGTACTGGCGTCAACTTTTAGGTAAAACAAGCCAAGACTTTGGTATGCAAATCATGTTTCTTTCTTTATATGTATAAGCGTATAAGTTTATTTTTCATATTTACACTACAAAAATACTTCTTAGTTTTTAAATAATAATATTTTAGAATTTTGATGTTACTTTTAAATATTTCTAAAGGTACCTTTAAAATTTAACTCTGCAGCTAATAAAAAAACTAAAAGTACCGATACAAAAAAGACTGACAAATATATGTATATGCTTTATTTAAAAAAATGCAACGATTCAACTCCATACTGAAACTTTTATAAAGGAAATATATTCCACCCCACGTTTTATATTAAAAAATAAATTTTCTCAAATACAAATCCTCTGCATAGTTAGCAAATATTGCATGAAAAATACTGGCATTTTTTACAGTCAACTTTTTTACACAATAGCAATGTAAAACATTTTATATTTTTATGATTGCGTCATTCGACGACTAAAACGAGCAAAACGTGAGCCGGGATTTAAAACGGCATATAAAGAAAATGGTATACATATAATATATTAATATTGTTACGAACTTATATGTGTAGGTTTTGTGTATGGATTTGTAAATTTTCAGGGTAGTTTTCAGTGACGGTTTGTGCTTTTTGGATAAAGCTGTATAATGTGGATGCTTCTAAAAGAAACATATGAGTTATTGGATGTCACCCAACTATTTTGTTTATAAAATCTTTGGGTTAGCTAAATTTCGTTGTAAAACATAAAAATACATCTGTTCACACTACCATTATACAGGGTGTTCGGAAAATGCGTTAGGAAATTTTAAGGGGTCATTCTGCAATGTAAAATAATGTAAGTTCTTTGACAAATGTCGAAATCTCCTTGGTTACCAACTTACAGGGGTTAAAACTTCAATTTTTATTTATTTTTTTGCCATATTGCATTTATGTTTTAACCAATCTATAGACAATCAAGAACTTAAAAAATAAGGTAGTCTCTATTAAAGTCGATAAACCCAACCGTTTAGGCACCAATTAACATTAAAGTTTTCACTCAATTTTAATCAAATTACCTTCATCATAGAGTAAGGAAATTATAAGAGTTATCATGGAATAGCCGATTTAAGAACAGGTAATGCGAAAACTCCCAATATAATTTTATTCGTTTCTCGTTGAAATACCGCCAATTAGTCATTTCAGTAAGCTTACGTGTCTCCCCATCGCTGATGTTACACGAGGCGAGGCTTCAACCGACGCATTTAAAGCGGTACGAAAATTTTAGCATGTTATGGTTTCTCTTATCCGTAGGTATGTTACTTTATGCCTACATACATACAGGGTGTCCAGTAACTCAACCGACAAACTTTACGGGGAAATTCTACAATGGAAAATAGGAAAAAACTTTATATAAACATATGTCCTAAACGTCGTTACGGTGTGTTAAATATTTTTAAAACATTTTTCGTTTTAATTTTTAACAACCCGTAGTTCAAAAACTAAGACGTTTAGGACATATGTTTATACGAAGTTTTTTTAGTACCCTATTTTTTAAGTTCTTGATTGTCTATAAAATGGCGCCCCCAGCTTTGTGATATCTGTCAAAATGAAAAGTTATGATGTAAATAAATTTTAAGTTTCAGGTAAAGTGCCCTCTGTCGGTGACCCTTAAAATTTCCTAACGTATTTTCTGAACACCCTGTATATCAAGTACGGCATTACTATATTTAGGATGTTATTTATTTATTTATTTATTCATTTACATACACTACGGAATTAACAATTCCAAATGGTACAAAATTAACTAAAATAAAGTCTCTATATACCAAATAACTTGACAAAAATTACAAACACATAAAAAAAAAACAAACAAGCTTACAACTTACTAACTAGTACTGCCTTCAGAGAGAGATAACTGATATTAAAAATGTCACAGTCGGAGTAATTTTGATTGTAATTAACCAACATACGATCTACAAATGCTCCCTGACCATAGTTCGTTCGGTGGACCCTTTCAAAAATAACTGGACCTGCCTAGTTCGTCTGTTTGGTACGCGTATTGGAACCAAACCAAGCAAAAAGCTACAGTCGATTTTGCCATTTAAGAGCTTATGCAAAAGAGTACAAGAGCCTCCCTACGGCGACACTCAAGACTTTTAAGCCCACAGAGTAAAAGCCTTGTTTGGTAGGTCAGGTTGCTATACGGAAAATGAAATTTAAACAGAAGATACTTAACAAATCTATTCTGCACTCTCT
>JACEGR010003058.1:0-113214 GCA_014170235.1 Listronotus bonariensis | reverse complement strand
TTTCACCAAAAAATTTAAAACAGCAAAAAAAAAGTGTTATACAATTTTAAAATTTTTATCGAATGTTTGGTTGGACTAGATGCAAATTTCTGTCTTAGCCTTTAAGTGACATTTTTGGTTTAATTGGGATTACTTTCAACTTTGCTATTTTAAAAAGCACCCCTTAGATATTAATGAAAAATAAAATCTACAGGCAATTCTTAGGAAATACATGAACAACCAACCGCTATACCTATTTTAATTAGTTTTCAAAAAAATGGCGTTTGAAACTGTCTTATTAACCGTATATAACCGTATTTAAGCGTATATACAGAATGTTTCAGAATGTTGTAAAGAAAACTAACCAGAATCTACATCAGAAAATATAAAAAAGTTCACATAAACCTGTGTTTAACAGCGGCTGGTGATCGCCTTTTCCGGCTCAACCCGCACCATTATTAAAAATAAAAAAACATGTTGATTATTACAGTCTATAAAAATCTCTTCAACCTGTCAATTATTTTTACTTTTTAACAGATTAGTACTTACAATGAAATAATTAGGTATATTAGGAGAACTAAATAAAATTTTAGTAATTTTAGTATATATCGGTTTAACTATGGTGCTGGTACTAATCCACCTATTTGGTAATGACCAGCTGCCACTGCCTGTATCTTGAGAACGAAAAATTTGCGGATCCATGTTTATATAAATTTTCTTTATATTTTTAATAGTAAAATCTGCCCTTAATTTTTTTTTAACAACCGCTGTTAACACCCTGTATATTTGTTTAAAAATAAATGATAGAAGGCTAATATAATTTTTATATGTAGATATACTTATTTAACGAATCTTGCTTCCTAAGACGATAAAAATGCAATTTTTGTTTTCAACGGAAGTGCCACAGAAATTGACTTTCGGCAGTAAAGAACATTAATTTAAATGGAAACCACTAGGCTAAGCCATAAATTTAAACTTAACACCTATTTCTAAAATTTTTTTGTTAATTATATCCTGTCTCTTACCCTACAGTACGAGGAGGGAAGGCGGCCCAGCTGGGCTGGGTGGTCTGACTCCTACCACTCTCACTAATAAAATTCCGCCTTTAAAGTTTCCAATTCTTGAGCCGTCAATGTAGTTGTCAAGCCCGCTAATGTGGAAAGTGCTAAATGTGCATGCTAGGCCGCTTGTGCCTTAAATTGTACTAGAAGGTTGTCCCAGTGCGCTGAGTAATCCTCGTAAGATTCGACCTTGGCCTGGGTCAGGTGAGGGGATTGGACCAGAGTTGACTTGAAACTAATGCGGCGAATAAATGTGCCAATACGGCTTAAAAATGACTGGCATAATAAGTCCGATTAATTGACTCTTTGGGTTGCCTGTTAAGTAGGCTGCGCCCACATGGTGTCCAGCTGGGTTCTGGATTACGCCATTTCTCACAATTGACGTTGAATTCTGCTACGCTTTTTGGCACCTTTGAACGCCACTACCATTCTGTGGATTCCAGCGGGAAGAGCAGTAGAGCGCAACTTTGCGTCGTCAGACAGAGTAAATCCAAGAGTGGCACCATGGGGCGAGTCACTTACAGCTCGGATGTTTGCGATACCGGCAGCTTGGAAAATGTGGAGGGTGCTTGCCCAATGACCTATTATATGTGCCATTTCGACCGCATCTGGGAGGAATAAGTCCCTAACACCTTTTTTGTGTAGCCTTGCACTATTCTCGTTGGTGCCCACACGTCTGACGCGTCTGGCGTCGCCTGCTACAGCAACTGCTGCCACATACATCTCTCGTAATATAGGCGCTGCACTGGCAAAAGTACGGTATGCCAATAGCGTTGCACATTTTGCGGCTGATTAAGCATCTTGTAGGATCACCACTGCTGCTTTCTTATCGTCCGCAGGAGAAGGGTGGCGAGCATGGTGTAGAGACTAACGTATCAGCCTCTCACCGCAGCGATTCGGGTTCGAATCTCGGTTCCTTCCACGGATTTTTAATAGCTCGTCACCCTACAGATGGTAATGGCAAAGCCTCTCTGTAGTATTCTGCCAATTCTAGGTAGTAGTTATTTAAAAAAAAAATAACGTCCGTGGTGGCACTACCGCGTTGTCTAAAAGGTGCTGTAAAATGCAAAACTGTATGTTTCAGTGCTTGGATAACGTTGACGAAACAGGGTAAAAAATGGGTTAAGCATCCAATAACCCGGCACTCACGGTACTTTGGTATTTAGGCATAAGCCTTCGTGAAGTGTCACAAAGATAAAAAAAGGGTTGATTCCGACTGCGATGCCAGCCTCTCTTTCTTTTCTTTTTAAAAATCTTTATTACAAAAATAATTTACCAGTAATAAACAATATTTACACTACATAAATTCTTCACGCTGAACTATGCAGCAAGCACATAGACAGAAGAGCAAGAACGACCGGAGTCGCGGGCAGGGTGTTTGCCAAGGGGTAAAACTACCTATTTTAAATAAAATTTCTTGGAAAACTTTTTAGCTCTATAGATGGAGGTGTACACGACTGGGATAAGCGATCGCGTAACAATACCAAGCGTCTGCGGCTAGCGCAAACTGGAGAATGTAAGAGCACTTGCAGTCTTTAATCTTTATATAAAAGAATTCCTATTTTTAAATCAGGCAACTGCAATATACGTGAGCAAAAAAGCTCTGCCGCTGCCGTTCAAAACGAACATATATTATCTGCGGATCGTTTCTAATGTAAATAAACTGTTATACTAAACAAATTTTGTCTTTATTTATAACTATTCACACAACGTGTCGGGCAGTCCTATTTCTGTCTGTTTTTAGTTTCAAGACCCTATTTACCACAAAATATTGCAGCCAGTACCGGCTTCCAGTACATGATATGATACTTTCCGCTCGACGCTTACGCTTGTTAACGTGGCCAAGGCTTTATTGTCTTTATATATAATCTCCTTAAATATCTTTTTTTCTAGACTGTTCAATTTTTTACAAATTTTTTTTTATAGTTTTGCTCTATAGTTAATAAATATTTAGATATTTTTGTGGGGAACTGAGAAAAATACGCAAAACTTTATTCAGGGAATATTCCGATTAAAATTAAGAACTAATTGTAGCCAAACATTTTATGAAGGTGCTTAGGAACCAATTGAACAAGAAGTCAAAATAAAAATGTTCGATTTTTTTTTCTCGCTCTAGGGGACACCCTGTATAACATATCAATTAAGATACTGTAATAGATTTTATTTTTTTAAGTCATTGTTCAAATTTAAAGTTATTTCGAACATCGATACATTAAAATGGGAACTGTTCTTTGGGTTGCTGCTATTATAGCTTTTTGTTGCAGTGGGTAAGTTGTATAGCGTACTAATTATATTTAAAATTATTTTATTATTATTTAAAAAGTATTTTTATGCTATTTAAAACATTATGTAATTTAGCAATAAAAATTTACATATGTTTTAGATAAAACAGTTAACATTAAAATGCTGTTTCATACAAATATGTTTTTTGTTCTAAAATTGTTAGAGCATATGATTATTTTATTTAGTTCAGCAATTTTTATAAATAAATTATCTTAGATTTTTCCGTTGCAAATGGAACATTAAAACTTAGACCCAATCTACCAATGGATGATATTATGTAAATGAGGAGTTTTAATTCAAAGCGTAGTTTCTGATAAATTACAATTTTTAAATATCCGACAATTTTTACTGCGAATTTCTATTTATGTTTGAAAAGATTTTTAAATAAAAGTGTTATATTTACATATTATCTACTGTTTTGTGACGTTATTTAAAATACTATAGTCTAGTTAAAAAGTAAGTATCCTGCGAAACATAGTTCTTGTAATCGTAAAAATATGGTTGTTGGTATTTTGGATTCAGAGAAAAATTCTAAAGGCTGTTTTTTGTCTTTTTAATAATCTCGCACTTGAAAATTGCAGGTGTTATAGACAAAAAAAGTTAATAAAAGTCTTCGTTTTGTATCTTTAACAAAAAAATATTAAAGCTAAATAAAATTATCAAAAAGAGACTAAAAG
This sequence comes from Listronotus bonariensis, assembly GCA_014170235.1. Lineage (NCBI taxonomy): Eukaryota > Metazoa > Arthropoda > Insecta > Coleoptera > Curculionidae > Listronotus > Listronotus bonariensis. The sequence continues at coordinate 109,214 of JACEGR010003058.1, read as the reverse complement.
AGGAGAAAATTTCCGTAGGACATGTCACAACTTCCGAAGTTGTAGCTTCATTATTTTTTATTTTAAATTAACGTTTAAAATTATGTTTCGCGTAGCTGTTTTGGCGCTGGCCCGCCGGTGCTACGCAAGGTGTGCAATACAAATATTTTTTTATAATATTAAATATTCTTTTTTAAATCTAAATAAATTTTAGTGTCATCTAGACTTAGACCAAAAAAATACACTTTCTTTGACTAAAACTACTTAACTTAATTTTTGTTAAAGTTATTCAATTATTAATGACCTTATTGTCCATAGGCTTTAGTTTTCATAAAATCTCCTACAAAAGTTTAAATAATGTACAGTGCGTCAACATTTTAAATGTTTATTACTTTCATATTTCTAAACTTAAAAAAATTATCTAAAAACCAAGTTTTACAGTGACCTATTAAGTTTTTTTTTGTTGTGAAGATTACACCAAAAAATTTTAATTTCAAAATATATTGACATAACTTATTTTTTTGTAAATAAGACACCCTGTATAATATACCAACATTAAAAAATCCATATAAAGAGCTTTACAAAAATACCATATTTAATATATCTATCTTAAATAGTTTTGGGAATATGACCATTTAAATCTAAAAATATTATATGTAATTTCCACTATACCTACCTACCTCCAGGACTAAGCTTAGACAGTAGATAGAATGAAAATTATATCTATTATTTTTTGAATTTTATTGGTCATATTTTAGAAAATATTAAAAATGGATATATTAAATGTATTATTTTTGAAAATCTTTTAAAAGACCTTTTTAATGGTGGTATAATATACAGGGTGTCCCATTAAAAAGAGTAAACTATGTCAATATATTCTGTTAATAAAATAGTTTTGTGTTATTTTCATAAGAAAATAAAAAAATATTTCCCGATACAAGTTGTTTCTTGGATCATTTTTTTTTAAATTAGGAAATAAAAAGGTTATAGACATCTAAAATGTAGACAAGTTAGATAAAACGAACTGTCCCTATATTTTTTTCTTTTGTAAATATGGAAATATGAGGAAAAGAGACAATCTAACGTGAATACCTGCATGTAAACTTTTCTGATTTGATAAGTCGCATACATTCTTTTTTGTTGCTTTACTGGCCGATATCCCAATACCTATATGCTTAACCAGTATATAATGAACAAGATTTACTTTTTAAAAGTAAATTAACATTTCCCAGACTTTTATTATTTTTTTTCAAGTTATAAAATTTATAATAAACAAAAACATTTATTAGCTTTTAAAACGGAATCTTCTTCATTATAGACAGTGTGGATGGACCAAAAATTTTGGAATTTTTAAACGTCCTTTTGGAAAAACTGGTACAAAATTTTACCCTGACTGGTTATATACAGGGCGAGATATAACTAAAAATGCAAAAAAATAGTTAAATGTTAAGTACCTTTATATTTAAAAATAGGACAAAATTGGATAGGTAAATGTAATAAACAATTAAATTTTATGTCAAAATATAAAGTTTAAGAATTTAAGTAAAAAAAAATATGTTTTTGCCAATTTTCTACATTATGCATTAGGAGTTTTTAAAATACTTGGCTTAAGGCAACGCATTGAAAAAAATATATATTTAAAATTATTAAATTTTCTTTTAAATTTTTGCGTTCTCTTGGCCATTATTATATTCATCATGTTGATCAATAAAAAAATGTCATGTATACAGGGTGTCCGCTAATTAATGGTACACAGAAAAACCACAAATTCCTTATGCCAAAATATAAGGATTAAACCACACATACCTATATTCAAAAGTTGATAATAAGAAAGATACAGGGTGTCGAAGTAAAAAGAATATTTTTTAAATTATTTTGATAACTTTTAATACTTTTCGAATATCGTCGCTGCGCCTGCAAAAACAGCTATGTGCATTTAACAGAATTTTACAGGAGGAACAAAAAACGTTTATACTGATACATTTATTGAATAAAACAAAAGGTTGTAGTTAGAAAAGCAAATCCTATTATAAAGTATTCTTTATTAAAATAGTTATACAAAAAAAAATAAGAAACAATTTGTTAAAAAATAAGAAAAATATTTTCCGTCACATAGCGAGTTTTACATGTGCCTATTATGCACATGGAGTTTTTTTTATTATATTAGGTAAAAATAGCATTAAATCAAAAAAGTTAAACATTGTGTTCTTAAAAGTAATACAAAAAAAAGGCATTAAATTAAATATTAAACTGCAATTTATAATTATTGAAAACTTAAGGAATCATAAAAAGTTGGTGATCCCTGTGCATAAATAATTTTAAGGACTGCAGATTATCAAACTTCTTCTTTTCAATTTTTAAAGGTTCCTGGTAAAGGTTTGGTGGGTCAATATCTTTCGGTTTACTTTTTCGCTGTGGTAATACTTGCCATTCATCATTGTGGCGTAGTTTATAAAATACGTCCCTATTTTTATATAACAAGCCTCGAATATCCGTGACTGTTGAATCCTCAGCTTTTTTGCCAGGTCTTATGGAGGAAAAATTACCCAGTTGATCTTCAAAATTCTTAAAAAACCTATAGTCTACGTGATTTATGATATAGGGTTGCTGTGGTCTTGCCTGTCGCATTCTACTAATGTAATCAAGTGGGGTGTAAATAGGGGGACAAAAAGTTTCTCCAACGTAGAGTGTACACTATCTACCTCCATCATTGTATGTCCCTTTTCCAATATAATTTGTTCAATTTCCATACTGGTCTCTCTTGATATATCGGACAAAGCACTAGCCAGAATTCGGTTTTTATTTTGATAACTACAACCGTCTGAAATCATAATAATTTTTTGAAAATGAGAATTTATTTTTAGAAAATGAGTTATACAAGATGTGAATTCATTAGATGTGACAGAACCATCACCGTCGTGCCAGACATAGATGTGCACATCCTTATTATTAGTGACGTAGATTGTGAAATTATGAACTTGTAATTTCTGTTTGTAATATTGGCTGGATACAAGTAGTTTGGGGCAAATTAAAACACTTTGTACGTCCATGGTAAAAACCAGTGTATTATCTGACGCTAATGATATTGTAGTTTCTTTTGCATGACGGGCTTCATCCTTTTTGACAATATGAAAATCATACTCCTCCTGTGTTAAATTGCCTTCCTTATAACTGACACAGAGATCGCACTGATCTTTCCGCGGTTTATGTATGGAAATCTTTTGTTTCCAAAATTTCGCAAAACTTTTTCGTTCTACTGAAGAGACTCCTTTTTCTAAACACCAATCCTTATATACGCTGTGCATGTGCACCATTGATCTAAAAGTAGATTCTACATAAACCCTTGTAGTATTAGACCTACAATAATGGCTAGGCGCTTTAGGTAGCTCATTCAACCATGTTAGTACACTGCTTGATTTTTTTGTATCTCTTTTTTGTTAATTTTAATATTTTTAACGTTTTCTCCTTCGACTTTCTGATTTTCATCTTCATCACGATGGTTATTAGTAGCTTCGTCTTTCAACCACAAGTTAAAACAATCCTTTTTTAAATCTAGGGTCGATAACAAAAAATCGCGACATACCCGAACTTTAACCCCATGGGCATCTGGTAAGTAGCAGTCATATCCATATTTATTTTTCGCAGTTTGATCTTCTATTCCTGCTCTTCTTCTCTTGGTTAGTCGAAAATCTGTTAAACCTTTTAAATATGCCTTTTTAGCGTCCCAGTTCGCTAAATTCCAGAATCCTTTAAAATTGTTTTTCTTGCCTCCTCATTGACCTTTGCACACATATATGAATTTTTAGATACCGCCACCAATCTTTTGTGTGGGCACATCTTTGGACTTAGTCTTTTCTCCTTTTTTTCTATCATAACATAGCTTTTTTTTGCAGACGCTTTAAACCCAAATATTTTTGTCCATGTAACCTCTTTTGCTTCTCTGTTTCCCTTGATATCTTCTTTCTATCTTCATCTTTATTTGTGGGTAATGCATTGGCATTTTCTATTTCGGTTTCTTTTTCACGTGTTTTTATTTCGATTTCTTTTTCACGTGTTTCTATTTCGGTTTCTTTTTCAAGTGTTTCTAATTCGGTTTCTTTTTCATGTGTTTCTATTTCTGTTTCTTCTTCTCGTGTTTCTATTTCGGTTTTGTTTTCACGTGTTTCTATTTCGGTTTCATTTGCATGTGTATCACCATCAGAATATTCGTCTGTATTCTGCATCTCTTCGACCACAGCATCATGGGTTGTTGAATATTGTACTTCCATAACATTACTATTAATGGATGTAATGTTATCAAATGGCAGTATTAAAATGTTATCATTGTTATAATTTAAAGGTACCCCAAAAATATTATTCTCAGCCAAAACTTCGTAGTTATCATTATTAATATGACTTTCATTGGAAATTATATCAACACATGATAATTAACTTACATTTGGTTGTAAACTTTCTACAGCCTGTGTCAAAGCTAATTCAAGAATTTTTCTTCCCCGATTCATAGCACCACTGATTCTAACCTAAAAAAATAATAATTTTGGGGTCTCAAACGTAAAGCCGACACAGAAATTTTAAATTGTTTTTAATAAGTTAAGTTAATTAAGTTCGCACTTAAAATAGTTTTGAAACTCACATCCCAGTAAAGTTCCAACAAAAAATAAAAAACAAACAAAAAATGTTGTTGTTGTCTTTAAAACGTTATATCTACTAATATAGTGCTTACCTCGGGTTAGCCAAATATGTTTACAAAGCATCCAATAAATAATACACAAATTAAGTCACTAATTAGTATTGCTAATAATTTTTAACAAAAAATGTCCACAGAACTATTAAAGTCAACAGCTAAATCTCTTTTAAAAACAAATAAAATCGTTATGTTAAATCAGCTATGTGAGATGTATACAAAACAATAACAAACGGAAAAATCAGCTATGTGAACATAGCGGTTTTTGCAAGCGCATTTTAAAGACTCAACACATGGCGCATTTTACTATTTTGTATTTAGCGGGAAATCATATTATTTTAGGCGCACACAAATTTACGGAAATCACATTTCGGGATAAATTGCACATAGCGGCTTTTGCAGGCGCAGCGACGATATTTTATTAAAACTCGGTATCTAGAAGTTTTTTGACATGAGCTATTTAGATCTAATATTAATTTTTATGTTTAAATTAGAGAGGGCTGACTACACTATTTAATTTTTTCTAAAACGTCCTAACTTTTTTGTGCTACACTGTATATACCATTTAAGTACCAAGTAAACCAATAAACTACACAATGATTACACAAAAAATATGTAAGAATGGCTCTAAGCAAACGTTTTTAAGATATTTAAGTTGGTTAGTTCAACCAAAAATGCCTTGAAAACAACGTACCAGTCATACAACTGCCTCATGATAAACAAATTATTTAAGACGATGCCGTACACGTTAAATTGAGCTAAAACGCGATTCGCTGCTGTTTTTTAAATATTTGTTTTGGAAAAAAGTTGTATATAGAAAAGTTTTTTAAAATGATCCAAAGATTATCGGAAAGTGGAAACATTTTATTTGAACCAAAAAATTTAATTACATAAATAAAACAATTTTTATGAAAATTAACTACAAATTCTTGTTCAAAAAAAAAAAAAAATATGAAACTGAATCTGGTGAAAACGAAGTTAGTTCGTTTATCAGATACAATATCACCAGCAGTAGAGAACTCTCAGCAGAAGTACAAGGTATACCGACATATCTTCTTGCCATGACAATCGAGTGACATTTCGTCGCGTTAGAATAACATAGTTCTATCTGGCACAAGTGTCATTTTGACATATAGCCTTCTAAACATTTAGATATTCATACTTGACGTAATTTAAAGTTAGTGTAACTGAAATTTTTATACAAAAGTAAAAATATTATAAAGATTACGTATAGTATAAAACTTTAAATCTCAGGTAAGAAATTATTTTACTTTTTATTACCACAAAATGCAGATAGGACCTTATTATAGAACTAAAGTCATTTCAGTTTATTAAACAAGGTGGTATGTGGCATATACATCTTTGTTTAACTACAATTTAGGTGCTAAATCAATTTGGTTTGTTAAACAAAGTTGTATGTGGCATATATAATCTTGTTAATTTAAAATTTTGGAAAAAAATTAAATTTTATAAAACAAAGGATAAACTTGCTAGATAAATTGTTATTTTGAATATAGATAAAAAAATTGCACTTTAGTTTTGTGTTTACGTATTAAAATTTGCCGTACTTTTATAAGATTTGAAAAAAAACTAAAGAAAATAGATTTTATATTCATTTTATTAAAGACAAAATTTAAAAAAATACAAGGAATTGAAAATTAGTCACAATTTATTATTAGGTAAATAAAAACTAAAATGCACTCTAGACGTTTTAAAAAATATATAAGAAAATATTTGTCTCTAATTTAAAGTATTTAAAAACGCAGAAAAATATTGTTTATCCAGTTCTGGCATACAGTTACATATCATTTTCTTAATTGCCTTAATTTTTTCATCAGAAATGCTGTTTTTGCCGGAAGAACTTTGGGTTTTAGTGCGATTATTAGGGTCGGTATATCTTTTGTTTTTAGGGTTTTTATTACGTCGCCTTAAAGGTTTAGCTAAATGATTTTTAGCGTTGCTTTTTGAAATTCCTCGGCATGTTTTAATTTAAATTCTACCTCTGAAAAGCACTAAGTATATTTGATAGAAGCGATCTTTGAAAAGGGCACGTTATTATAGCTAAGTTGTTTTGCGCAGCTTTCGAAGTCTTTAAAATCTGCATCTTGGAGTTGTAAAATGCAATATGGTCTCTTTTTATTTACTGCTTTTAAATTTTTCATGAAGGACAGTGGAGAATAAAATTCGGTTTTATTCATATATCTCTCAATATTACTGTGGATATTATCCACTTCTTGAATTGCTCCATGACCCGGTACGGAATATTTCATGGTAACGCTTACCAACTCAGGATGGTTTCTGAGGGTATCAAGAACAGCAAACGCAATAAATGAGTTTCTATTTTGTGAAACACATGAGTCGCCCAAGTTACTAGATTGGTTATATCGTTGTCATTTAATACTTTTTCAAGTATTTTTTGAAAGGCACTGGCTATGATATTACCACTGCGCCCTTGTCGTGCTTCCGTTCATATGGCACAATAGGTTTGTCCAGTAGTCGAAAAATATCCGGTTAAATTATAGATATTTAACTTTTGGTAATAAAAAAGTCTCCAACTTCAGAACGCGGACAGGTAATGACATTTTGCAAGTCAAAACTTAATGTTGGAATCTTATTTAGCCTGTCATAATTTCTCTCTTCTCTCATCTTATTCTTAATTTCAAGATGGTTGTTATATTCTTTTTGTTCTTCCTTTGTTAAGGATTGGTCATTTCTCTTTATTTTATATGATTTGCATTTTAGGCATCGGTCTTTCTTCGGTATATGAAATCTGTAATTAAACTTTGTGTTAAATATGTAGCGATAATAAGATTCATTACATAATTTAACATACAAATCATACATTTTGGCAACACTTAGATTTGCCTCCAGATATTTTCTTTTAGTCGTTTTTCTGCAGTAATGGGATTCAATTACTGGAAAACTTTTAATATGAGATATTACTTCTTCTTTTTTTCTGTAAAGTTTTCGGCAATATGTTTTCCTCTATTATCTTTTTAAATTCTTTAACATCTAAGTGAGCAGTGTAAATAGGTTTTGAGATATATTTAAAGTTCCTAAAAAGAAATCCTTACAAACCCTAACTAGTTCTCCTTTGACCCAAAAATAATAAACAAATGAGTAACATCGTCGGGATTGTTCGCTTGTGGTTTTTCGGCCTTTAATATTTTCTTTGTACTTTCTTTTAAAAAGACATATTTTTCATTTTGAGTCATAGACCAGTAGGATTGAAAGACATGCTCTCTTTCTTCGGGAGAAATGTGTTTAGAGCAACTAAATTTACATTTTAGCAAACAGTCTTTTCTGTTAACGATTTTTTTTGCCTTTACAACTTTTCCCCTTGCACTTACATATTCTTTACCTGACTGATATTTCCTTCTCCTAATATTTATTTTTCAACTAAGCGGTTCTCGTTTTCGTTTTCTTGACTTTCTTCCTGAGATATTTTCATTTTCATTGGTAATATCTCCTGGTGTCCCTTGTTCTTCTAAGAAGTCGTTTTCAGATTCAAGACTTTTGCTTTCGATGACATCTCCTTCACTTTCTTGTTTTAAACGTTTCCTCACCATTCTGTTGATTTACGATTTCAACATCGGTAATGTGTTGAATAATATTTCCAAATTCATCAATAATTTCAATGTTTTGGTCTAAATTTCCTGTAGTTGTGCTCTAAAATAGAAAAAAAAACTGTAAACAAAACCTATTATCTCTAACAAGAAAAATATTATTATAATATTAATATATATATATATATATATATAATGAATATATATATATATATATATATATATATATATATATTAATATTATAATAATATTTTTCTTGTTAGGTGTAGGTTTTTGTTTACAGTTTTTTTTTCTATTTTAGAGCACAACTGCAAGGAAATTTAGACCAAAACATTGAAATTATTGATGAATTTGGAAATATTATTCAACACATTACCGATGTTGAAATCGTAAATCAACAGAATGGTGAGGAAACGTTTAAAAAACAAGAAAGTGAAGGAGATGTCATCGAAAGCAAAAGTCTTGAATCTGAAAACGACTTCTTAGAAGAACAAGGGACACCAGGAGATATTACCAATGAAAATGAAAATATCTCAGGAAGAAAGTCAAGAAAACGAAAACGAGAACCGCTTAGTTGAAAAATAAATATTAGGAGAAGGAAATATCAGTCAGGTAAAGAATATGTAAGTGCAAGGGGAAAAGTTGTAAAGGCAAAAAAAATCGTTAACAGAAAAGACTGTTTGCTAAAATGTAAATTTAGTTGCTCTAAACACATTTCTCCCGAAGAAAGAGAGCATGTCTTTCAATCCTACTGGTCTATGACTCAAAATGAAAAATATGTCTTTTTAAAAGAAAGTACAAAGAAAAATATTAAAGGCCGAAAAACCACAAGCGAACAATCCCGACGATGTTACTCATTTGTTTATTATTTTTGGGTCAAAGGAGAACTAGTTAGGGTTTGTAAGGATTTCTTTTAGGAACTTTAAATATATCTCAAAAACCTATTTACACTGCTCACTTAGATGTTAAAGAATTTAAAAAAGATAATAGGGGAAAACATATTGCCGAAAACTTTACAGAAAAAAAAGAAGAAGTAATATCTCATATTAAAAGTTTTCCAGTAATTGAATCCCATTACTGCAGAAAAACGACTAAAAGAAAATATCTGGAGGCAAATCTAAGTGTTGCCAAAATGTATGATTTGTATGTTAAATTATGTAATGAATCTTATTATCGCTACATATTTAACACAAAGTTTAATTACGGATTTCATATACCGAAGAAAGACCGATGCCTAAAATGCAAATCATATAAAATAAAGAGAAATGACCAATCCTTAACAGAGGAAGAACAAAAAGAATATAACAACCATCTTGAAATTAAGAATAAGATGAGAGAAGAGAGAAATTATGACAGGCTAAATAAGATTCCAACATTAAGTTTTGACTTGCAAAATGTCATTACCTGTCCGCGTTCTGAAGTTGGAGACTTTTTTATTACCAAAAGTTAAATATCTATAATTTAACCGGACATTTTTCGACTACTGGACAAACCTATTGTGCCATATGAACGGAAGCACGACAAGGGCGCAGTGGCAATATCATAGCCAGTGCCTTTCAAAAAATACTTGAAAAAGTATTAAATGACAACGATATAACCAATCTAGTAACTTGGAGCGACTCATGTGTTTCACAAAATAGAAACTCATTTATTGCGTTTGCTGTTCTTGATACCCTCAGAAACCATCCTGAGTTGGTAAGCGTTACCATGAAATATTCCGTACCGGGTCATGGAGCAATTCAAGAAGTGGATAATATCCACAGTAATATTGAGAGATATATGAATAAAACCGAATTTTATTCTCCACTGTCATTCATGAAAAATTTAAAAGCAGTAAATAAAAAGAGACCATATTGCATTTTACAACTCCAAGATGCAGATTTTAAAGACTTCGAAAGCTGCGCAAAACAACTTAGCTATAATAACGTGCCCTTTTCAAAGATCGCTTCTATCAAATATACTCAGTGCTTTTCAGAGGTAGAATTTAAATTAAAACATGCCGAGGAATTTCAAAAAGCAACGCTAAAAAATCATTTAGCTAAACCTTTAAGGCGACGTAATAAAAACCCTAAAAACACTAAAGATATACCGACCCTAATAATCGCACTAAAACCCAAAGTTCTTCCGGCAAAAACAGCATTTCTGATGAAAAAATTAAGGCAATTAAGAAAATGATATGTAACTGTATGCCAGAACTGGATAAACAATATTTTTCTGCGTTTTTAAATACTTTAAATTAGAGACAAATATTTTCTTATATATTTTTAAAACGTCTAGAGTGCATTTTAGTTTTTATTTACCTAATAATAAATTGTGACTAATTTTCAATTCCTTGTATTTTTTTAAATTTTGTCTTTAATAAAATGAATATAAAATCTATTTTCTTTAGTTTTTTTTCAAATCTTATAAAAGTACGGCAAATTTTAATACGTAAACACAAAACTAAAGTGCAATTTTTTTATCTATATTCAAAATAACAATTTATCTAGCAAGTTTATCCTTTGTTTTATAAAATTTAATTTTTTTCCAAAATTTTAAATTAACAAGATTATATATGCCACATACAACTTTGTTTAACAAACCAAATTGATTTAGCACCTAAATTGTAGTTAAACAAAGATGTATATGCCACATACCACCTTGTTTAATAAACTGAAATGACTTTAGTTCTATAATAAGGTCCTATCTGCATTTTGTGGTAATAAAAAGTAAAATAATTTCTTACCTGAGATTTAAAGTTTTATACTATACGTAATCTTTATAATATTTTTACTTTTGTATAAAAATTTCAGTTACACTAACTTTAAATTACGTCAAGTATGAATATCTAAATGTTTAGAAGGCTATATGTCAAAATGACACTTGTGCCAGATAGAACTATGTTATTCTAACGCGACGAAATGTCACTCGATTGTCATGGCAAGAAGATATGTCGGTATACCTTGTACTTCTGCTGAGAGTTCTCTACTGCTGGTGATATTGTATCTGATAAACGAACTAACTTCGTTTTCACCAGATTCAGTTTCATATTTTTTTTTTTTTTTTGAACAAGAATTTGTAGTTAATTTTCATAAAAATTGTTTTATTTATGTAATTAAATTTTTTGGTTCAAATAAAATGTTTCCACTTTCCGATAATCTTTGGATCATTTTAAAAACTTTTCTATATACAACTTTATATATATATTCATTTTTCTTAGTTTCGTATTGTATAAAATTGTTAAAGACGTTTAAGGGTAAAATTTGTTTTAATTCTAATGTTATTTTTTGATATTCAGCAGTTAAACTATTAATGGTTTTTGTGGCCTCTGTAATAGTAAGATTTAAAATTTTTTGTTTTGTGTTATTTATAAGACAATTAAATTTATTTTCGAGGTACGTACCTGTAAAAGCAATGTGTGACACATTAAAATTTAAGAACACTGGCTGTATATTCATATGTTTGCATCTCAGCAGGAATATTCTGCGGTTTTCCTGTTTTGTGAGTTTATTTAATATTTTCGATAAGTTCTTCATTTTTTCAGTACATTCCACGCCATAGGTTGATCTTATTTCTTCAAGGAATGTCAAGTTAGTTGGAAATTGCATTTTAAACCCTTGCAATATTTAATTTATTTATCTTTCTTAAACCATAAACCAATAATTATTTATTTATTTTTCTTGGGTATAGGTTTTTTTTGTTAATAATTAAAACTACTTCATTACATAGCTAAAAGATAAATAAATGATATATATATATATATATATATATATATATATATATATATATATATATATGTATATATATATATATATATATATATATATATATATAGATATATATATATATATATATATATATGTATATATATATATATATATATATATATATATATATATATATATATATATATATATATATATATATATATATATATATATATATATATATATATATATCGATGGTCTAATTCTAATACCCCGTAACTGTATGAATCGGTATTTTACAGGAGAAGCTTTTTTAGTTTATAAGTGATAAATGCTATTTAAAATATTACAATTTTTTTATATATTACCATTTAACTACTAAATGATAAAATAAAACTTTTGTTTTTCTATATTTGTTTTTTAGGGACTTAAGTAAGATACGGTTTATTAGAACATAAAAAAGATAAATAATGTTACGATACGGGATATTATAACAATAAAAAAAATAATTTAAATTAAATTGTTAACAACTTAGTTTCACTTAATCTTAAAAAGAACATTCTTAATGCGGCAAATTGTCATAAAAGCTATGGCAGTCATTTGACAAAACAGATTTGATTTCCTGGAGGTGTTTCCACTTTATTTCCTTTATTTTTAGTCTGCGCTTATGAAGCGTCTTATACTCGAATATGGGATATTTAAGATATCGTGCTGGAAGAGGCTGGAATTCATCATTAAAATCTATCTTATATTCGATTACTTTGTTCTCAAAATTATATTTTAAATGTCGCAAATCAGTCACGGTCGGATCGTTTGCCTTTCTTCCTGGTCTGATTGAGTTATAGGTCCAACTTTTTTCGTCTGCATAATCCAAAAAAAAATCATGGGTTACATCTACAACCTCTAACGGGAATGGCTTAGTTCTAGCCTCCTTGGTTAATTTGAGATAGTCACTTGGTAACTCAATGGTTCGGTTTTTCAGCTTACGTTCTATAAGCGAATGGACGGCATCACACTCCATCTGAGTGTGACCTTTCTCTAAATATTTTTGTTCAATTAATATTTTATGTTTAATAGAATAGTTTAGAAGTGCATTCGACAGGGTACAATTACGATTTTGGTAACAACAGCCATCTGAGTATAAAATTATGGGAATATTTTTACTGCATTTATCTTTAATGAAATCAAGTATAAAATTAGTGAAGGTTGATGCAGATAAATCGGCTTCGGTTTCATTAAACCAATAGTTACGGCAAACGTGTGTATCCATATCATAAATGGTAAAATTATGTACAGCTAATTTTGTTTTGTAATAGATTTTACTTGCATTGACTACTGGACAAATTTTTGCTGCCTGTAAATCCATACAAAATGTGTATACCTTTCCCTGCTTTGCTAGTTCTTTGTCTTTATCTTTTTCTTGTCTTGCGCGTTCTTTTTTCTCCAAATGTTTTTGATACTCGACTTCACTGATATTTTTGGTTTCGAATCCGCAACAAATGTCGCACCTATCTTTTCTTGGCTGGTATAAAGCTAAATTCAATTCAGAAAATATTTGGTCAAAAACAGGGTTGCTTAAAACTAGATTTGAAAATCCATTCTCGCCGCAATATTTTTGTACTCCCTATATAGTTCTTGTTTGGTTTGGAAAAACTGTTCCAAGTACAATTTAGTTGAATCTTTTCGACAATAATGTGACGGTATCTTAGACAAACTGTCAAAAAACTCCCTTAATTTTGTACGTTTTTCAATACTTTTTTTGTATCTTCCTTAGGCTGTTTAGTAGTGACGTTAATACCATGTTCAGTCTTCTTAATCCAATCGTGAACCATATCTTCTTTTAGACCAATTGTCCCTAGGAACATTTTTTTGCACACCTGTAACTTTGAGTTATCTATTTTTCGCAAATAGTAATTAAATGTCCCAGTTCGTCGGGAATTTTCTCCTACGGAATTTCGTTTCTTTGGTACGTATTCGATACTTGAAGTTATATACACTTTTTTCATCCCAATTCATATTGTTCCAAAACTTTGTAAAAATATTTTTACGCTCGTCCTCGGAAAATTTACCACAATGCCTGGTTTTCATCTTTTTACAGGCATTTGAAAAACATGTTGCTCTCATTTCTCTAGCTGGACGTGGAATTCCTTTGCTAACAACTCCCTCCCTATTTCTTTTATAGCCTTTATATTCTTTACCTTTCATTCGTAGTTTTTAGTTAGATTCTTTTCCCATACTTCTTTTAGACTCGTTCTATTTCTTTTTTACTGGACGGGGATCTTAGCTCTCCTTCTTGTTCTACTTTATCTTGAAGTTCCTCTTCACTGTAAGATTCATTTGAGCTTTTTTCATAGTCGGGATCATTTTCCTTTTCTTCTAACATTTCTGCAACTGACTGAGCATCCTCAGCATCGACACCTTTGTCTATTTCAATCCTGGTGTAATTTTCCAAAAAATGCACTGAAAAGAAAAGGAAGATTGTTTTATTAACTTTTATTATTATTTACTATTAACAAAACTTTACGACTGGAGCTAAGAAAGTGGCACAGTAAATAATAGGCATGAAACTCGAATACTATGATGCTTCTGCTTATTTACGCTTTAAGAATAAAGTATTACCTACCTTCTGAAGTGCTTAAACATTCTGATTCATTTTCGACGACCCTATTTTGTACCTTGTGTGAATCTTCGGTAAAGTCATTAATTTTTCCAGTATTATTACTAGTAAAAGTCTGAATACTTGAATTTTCTTCAAAATTATCTAAAAAAAAACAAGAATTTTTAATACTCCCAAGGTAACATACTAGAGTTTTAAAAAATATACCTTCTACAATGCCAGTCTCCTTTAAATGATTTACTGCTAACTCACAAGCTTCCAAAAGTCTTTCGTCGGATTGAAAAATCATGTCGTCAATTTTAGGAAAGGAAGAATTTGCCACAATTGGCACATTTTCTCTGCTTTTTGGAACTGCTATATTCTTTTCATTCCCTAATGTCTTTTGGGAGTCCGAACATAAATCTACCATTTTTCTTCCCCGAGAAAAACCAAATTTCTAGAATATAAACCTAATTTAAAAATAACCCGTATCTACAATTAAATTCTTAATTCACTATGCAACATTTGAAAACTAATAACCCGTATCGTAAAGCTTAAATAAAAATTATTTTTTCTATTTTAAGCTTTAATATTATAACATATTTTCTATTTACAGTTGTAAATTATACATTTAAAAACATTATTTAACTGTGTTCTTACCTCAAACGATGACATTTCTCAATAAAATTCACTTTTTGTTACAAAGAGCAGGCCAGTCAACATACACACGTGCAAACTAAACATGAACTGAGCGATACGGGATATTATTTTGTATATTTGGCAGCGCTGCAATACGGGTTATTAGAATGGCCAAATATCTCCCGCCAATAATTTCCGAAGCCAATACGGTGTATTCCAACTCATGGCAGAGTAAACTTTTAATTGAAAGGCGGGAAAAAGTAAAATTTGAATTTTTTGCAGATACGGGGTATTAGAATTAGACCATCGAATATATATATATATATATATATATATATATATATATATATATATATATATATATATATATATATATATATATATATATATATATATATATATATATATATATATATATATATATATATAATTTCAAATTACTTACATATCAACATTTTGTAGAACAATAATATTAGGAGTAGTATTTTCATAGCTGCCATTATCTTGCCCTATGTTACAAATAAGCTCCGATTCTGCTAAATCACTAAAAAAATATTGGAAAAATAATACAGCATGAAAGGGTACTAAAAAATAAAAATAATGTAAAAAATATAATTGAATATAAAAAGATTTCAAAAGATAAAAGAATAAAAAATAAAATAGTCCAACATGAGTAACTTCTAGACTTTTACTTAAGAAGAAAGACAAAATATTATACGTATTCTGTCAAATCTCATGTATGTTTGTACATACTAAAAATCAGATTTTACTTACTACTCAGTATCTTCCACTGTACTCTCATTGAGTGTGGCATATCCAAAATTTTGTTCTTTTGTTTCGAAGTTATTAAGTTGTTCTGGTAAGCAGCTAAAAACATTTCAAATCTAACAAAACGAGTATAAAAAAAAATAATAAAATTTCCAAAATAGTTTAAAATAGTTTAGCCTACTAGCGGCAACCCTAATCTAATACACTAAAGAACAGCAACATCAAACTGGCAAGCGTAGTCGCCAACATGACATTTAAATATTAAAGATTATTAAAAATAGTTTCATGTTTAAGAAAAAATATTTATCAACTTATAAATAATTTGTTAAAAAAGCACTAAGAGAAAACTATCCTTACCTTGTACTAGGGTTGCCAACTTTTTTGAGAAAAATAAAGTACTTTGCCTTTTGTGTGGACAAAAAAAAGTTTTTGGAAAATAAAAAAGAATTTTTTAATTTAAGATTTTATTGCCTTGAAAACATATTTTTTGGTATTTTTAGCACAAGCTAACAATTTTTGATTGGCTTTAAAAGTTTCATAACTACTATTACAATCTAAATCTAGATTTAAATAAATAAACAGTTCATTTTTTATTAAATTTAAAGAGGCTCTGGTTCTTTCTTCTCTCCACTTTATATTCATCACTGAGAATACTCGTTCAGAGAAAGCTGAAGTAGCAGGAACAGAAAGTAAATAAGAAATAATTTTCTTTATGTTTACTAAAGAATCTGATGAATTTTTAAGAACATACTGCCATTTTTCAGCAGTATTTTTCCCTGGAAAAACTCGGTCTGTTGCTATTTTTTTTGAATTTCTTTTAGCAAAATGGTTTCAGAATATAAATCGTCCATTATAATTTTTAACTTTTCTTGTAACTTTAGCTGTATAATTATTTTGTCAAAGTCTTCAAATTTAATTTAATTTTTTAAAGATACAGTGCTAATTATTGAAAGCCAATTGTTTTCACTAAAATCAAACCATTTTTCTAAATAATTTAAACTCTTATCAATAAATGCTGAAAAATTCCTTAAAATTGACTTAAATTTTTCAGGTGATGACACTTCAAGGGAGTTTAATCTTTTCTTTGATTCATATCCAAAATATTTATCAGTTTTTCTTTGTGTTAATTCTTTTTTAAATTATCCATAATTTTATATACGTCTAATATGGTTATATGGTTTCCTTCCAGATGTTTGAGTGTTTTATGAAATATATTCAGCATATGGCTTGTAAAATGTAAATAGAGTTCAACAAGTTGATAATCCTCTTCTTCATTTAACATTAATAAATTCTGTAAAATTACTGGACAATCATCACCCAAACTTTTAAAATAATTACATATTAGCTCCCAATTAAGTAAAAGTGTATCAATAGCTGGAAGTAGAGACAACCAACGAGTGCCAATATGGCGTTTGATTTCATGAAATTCTCCATCAACCATAGAGACGAATTTTTTCAACTCTTCTCTTCTACAAGCCGATACTAAAAAATGACTATAAATTTTTAAAACAATATTTTCCATGTCACATGTTAAGCAATTCATTGCAGCTTTAACAGTAGTGTGGATAATATGCGCATGGCAGTTGCCTTTTATTAGGTTAGGTACTACTTTTTGCATATTTGTAAATAATGAATGGTGAATTCCATAATTAGCATTTGTATTGTCTGCACTAAGTCCAGATATTTGGCTAAATGAAAGGTGGTAAAAATCAATAGAGTTCTTGATTGCTGCAAACATGCCATTAGCAGATTCGTCAGGATTTTCATAAAAATTCAACAATTTATTCTGGACCTCCTTATCGACTGAAAAATATTGTACCACCAATGGAAATAATTTAATATTTTTTCTGTTTGAAGCATCTGTCTGTATGCAATAAAATACTTCATCATTACTTAAATCATTTATGACAATTTCCAGAGCATAGGGTCCTAATACTTCTGTCACTAATGCTTCCATTTTTGTTCTCCCTAAGTGAATCTTAGTGCTTGTCTTGGAATCTGCATATATTATTTTGTTTAATTTATTTGAGCAATCCATGCTATTGTACGAAAGATTATGCTTAACAGTGTGAAAAGTTAGTGCAAGCTCAGATGCTGTAATATTGTCATCACTCGATCCCGAACATCCTGTCAAAGTATTTAAAGTTAAAAAAATTTGCAGCACCCCAGATGTTTTCTTGATTTTAGATTTAGTTTTGTGTTTTTATGTTTCTTGATGCTGCTTCACATGGAAACAAAATTAACTACTGACTACCATCACCTACCACCACCAACTAACAACCCAATGATACTATTTTGGGTAATAAAAAAGATCATGCACATAAGCACATTTCAACATAACAATGACTTGTCCTTAAAAAATCTGACCAATTTCTAATCAAGTCAGTTTTTATTAATTTAAAAGTTTTCTTTGCAACAAACGGACCAAACTAGTTTGACGTTTGAAACAAAAATAGTCAAAGGGCAAATAATCTACATACCTGTCCAATTCCAGCTGATGAAATTGTAAAATAAAGGGCACAAATAATGCATTTTGCAGAATATTTATCTTGAGGATCGCTTTTAATCCATGGAAATTCATTTTCCCATTCTGCCTTATATTTTTGTAATTGTTTAGGTTTCTTTAATCTTGCTTTCTTTGGAGTTACTGGTCCATCAGTAGTACTATAACTTTCAACATCTTTATCTGAGTCATGTTCCATTTTTATCGACGCACAAACAGTTTTTATTTACCTTTTAAAACTTAAAAACTCACTAACATTAACATAACCTTCTTTATTCCTAGAGAAAAACAAAGAGTTAACCTAGAAAAAGACAGTGAAAGACAGTAAACAGCTGTTTCTGTAACTGACATTTCACATTTCCATTTTATAAGACCACGTTCGGTTTTCAGTTCGATCAGGTTTTGGTCATTATAACGTTCGGAATTTAAGGATTTTTTTTTGTTTAGTCAGTTTTAATAAAGGTTGAAAATAAAGTATTTTTGGATACTTTATGTGTATGCTAAATTTTAAAGTATAGGCACCAAAAATAAAGTAGGATTCGTTATTATAAAGTATGGTTGGCAACCCTACCTTGTACTGGGCCCATCGTCTGCACTGTTTACTAGCTCCATTGCTGCAAAAATGCATGTAAATAATGAATTTTTTAAAAACACTGTTCTTATATTATTATTATATTATTATCTTAGCTTACCCTTTTTTATAATTTTGGATGTTCGGGAGTGCATATTTAAAAAAACTAATCAAACACACACGAATGAATAGAACTAACGGTTTTTTAATTTAATGCTGCATTAAAAGGTTATGAATGGAAAACAAACCTGGGATTATAGGGTTCTATCTTGAAATTTTCCGTAAAACGGAGTTCTAACTGCATTCAGTTAGAACCATGTTATAGCAACTGCCGTAGATAGGCCGCCGTTTTACCAAAGTTGATTTAAATATGGCTTCAGATAGAACTCTGTAGCACCAGTAGCTCGCTTATTTATTAATAGATGTCACTAAAAATGCCAGAAGAGACAGTTTTTGATAGATAGAACCATAATATACCAAAATCTCAATTTTTACAAAAATAGCAGTTAGAACCTTGTTAATCTAACGCGACGATTTATTGTATGTAGGGTTTTTCCAAAATAAGTTAAAACACAAGAATTTTATATTTTGTGTGCCTTATATATAAAATGTTTAGGTATTTCTGGCCAAAATGTGAAGAGTAGTAAAAATCGGTAATAACAATAAATCCATTATGTACAGAGTTTTATAAAATTTTACTCTTAAAATAAAAAAGAAGGGAACTCTGGTGCTTTGGTAAGTTTTATCTACTGGGTGTTTATGTTAATCTGGACAAAATATGTAGGAGATGGTATTTATTTGGGTACACGCCAAAATAAAATGATGATAAAATAATGTCTCTTTTAAATGATGGTAATTACATAAAAATAAACAATGACCCTACTGAATGTATTGAACGACAAATTTATAATACGTTTAAGAAACATAAAAACTCTTTTACAGATAATGAAAGATTTAAACTGACACCTCACAACAGTAAAACACCACATTTTTACGGAGTACCAAAAATACATAAACCCAATATACCTTTACGTCCTATAGTAAGTTGTATAAACTCACCTACACATCCATTAGCAAAATTTTTACTTACCATTTTAGATCCTTTGGTAAACAACACTGATTCATACATTAAAAATTCTAAACATTTCTTAGAGAAATTATCAAACATAGATATTGATCCAAATAATACACTGGTAAGTTTTGATGTTGTTAGTTTATTCATAAATGTCCCAGTAAATAAAACATTAAATATTGTTAGAAATAAATTAGAAAATGATGTCCATCTTGGCGAAAGAACAAAATTAAGCATAAACACTATTCTTGAGCTTTTAACTTTTTGTGTCAAAATAACATATTTTCAATATAACACTGATTTTTATAAACAAACCTCTGGCATGGCTTTGGGTTCACCTTTATCACCTTTATTAAGTAATATTTTTATGGAAAACTTTGAATCAAATTTTGTAGAAAATTATCAATATAAACCTTTAGTTTGGTGGAGATATATAGATGACATTTTTTTCTATATACCAACATGACGAACACTGTTTAAATAATTTTTTAACACACATTAATACACAAGAACCAACAATTAAGTTTACGTTAGAAAAAGAAAACAACTTACAACTACCATTTCTTGACATTTTAATAAAAAAATATTTAAACAATTTTGAAACAAAAATCTACAGAAAACCTACACATACAAATAGATACTTAAATTTTAACTCAAATCACCCAATAATGGTTAAAAAGGGAGTTGTAAAAAGTCTATTTGATAGAATTAAAGTCATTTGTTCTAATCAAAATATAAATATTGAAAAAGATTATTTAAAAAATATTTTAATTCAAAATAATTATCCTCTTGATTTTATAAATAATTGTTTCCTTGAATTTGAAACTCCAGTTATAAGACAAAATCAAAATAGACCTATTACAAATTTATTTTTACCATACATTCCCGGACTATCAAATAAAATTCAACGAATAGGGCATAAATTTAATATTCGCACAATCTTTAAAACACAAAACACAATCAGATCTCAATTAACAAAAACAAAACCATACAACTTAAATGAAAATACAAAAATGTCATTTATAAAATACCTTGCGAATGCAATAAGTTTTATATAGGTGAAACTTGTAGACCATTAGCCAAACGCATAAAAGAACACAGATCATACATTAAAAACACAGAATTTCATAAATCAAAAATCTGCCAACACGCATTTGATAACAATCATAGAATAAACTGGGATGCTTCGAGCATTTTAGCAAAGGAAACTTGTTCTAAAAAACGCAAAATCAAAGAAAGTGCGTATATATTATTAAATAAAGATAATTGTGTAGCATCAATTTCAGTTAATTTAAATAACACTTGGTTGCCTTTGCTTGATACTGAAGTATCTTCAGGAAGACTAAAAATTAACTAACTATTCACCTTTTTTGTAAAATAAACAATCATTACACCAGCAACCAGTTATCTATGTCACTATGACACTATAACCAAACAAACATGTTTTGACATTTAATGTCAAAGTTTTTCAGAATATCCCAAAAAACAGAAAAATTGTGAATTTTAAAGCCTAAATAATAGTAAGTTTTTATTTTTATTAGTTTTATTTCATTTGTCTTGACAACGGTGGCAGATTTGCCACCGAAACGTCGATTTTTAATTATCTGTTTACTTGTTTAAATTTTTTTGGATTTTTAGTACTTTTAATTTTATTTTGGCGTGTACCCAAATAAATACCATCTATTAAATGAATCCGCCAAACTACAGAACATATCTTCAATTAAAATATGTAGGGTTAAAATATTGGGTAATATACATATAATTGTTTTTTTCAGCTTTTTAATAATACATTTTGTATAGTGCGTCCAAAAAGATAAATTAAATCTTTCTCATATTTTATACTGAGTATTCCAAAAGCTGTTACCATAATAAGTTTGACTTTTAAAGAAAGAAAAGAAGGGGAGTTTAGTGCTTTGGTAAGTTTTATGTACAGGGTGTTATGTATATCTGTTCAAAACATGTAGGGCTACAATATTTAGTATTATAAATACAACTGGGCTTCTTTAGGCTTTTTTTTATTAATATATTTTATACAGTACGTCTAAAAATATTAAAAAAACTTGTGCTTTTAATATTTTATACTGAGTATTTAAAAAATCTGTTACCAGAACTACATTATACAGGGTTAAGTCAAAACCTGTAGATAAAAACTTTTTTATGTACAAGGTTTTTCAAAAATAGGGGAGAGTAACATAAGATGGGACACTTTTTTGTTCCAACGAATTTTAAACAATCATTAAGTCAAATGAAATAACAAAATATGGAAACAGAAACTTTATTACATTGACAAGAAATATTTTCAACTCAAAAAGGGACACTAAGTACAACAGTTGATACATGTGAAATAAAGTTCATCTAAAATTCCACAAGTTTCATTTGCCCAAAGGAAACAGTTTTTGCACTGATACCAGTCCTCTTTGCTAGACGCGTAGATACATTTACACACTGCACACAACTCCTTTTCTTCGCGCTCTTTTTTTCTTCTGAGTCTAGCTTTCTTTTGCCTTTTCCACTTTTTGTATTTTCATTCGCTTCAAGTTCATTTTTATACAGACTCAGTAAGAATGGTTGATGGTAGGGACCTATTAGAATTCCTTTTCTTTTCTCTGCTCCGGGCTACTGGAACAGGACTTATCTGCAATATGCTGATATGCTTTTTCTGAGATTTTTCACTTTCGTCCTGGATTTTTGATGTTGAAGGTTGTGGATTATTTAAGATTCCGGCGTTTTCCTTTGATTTTTTCTTATTCGGGATATTTAGTGACTGATCTTTACCCAGAATGGACACTTCATTGGTGTTACTTTCAATAACTAGAGGGGAGGGGCTTCAGTTCTGTCGTTTTCTTCCAAAGGTAATTCTGTCGTTTTACTTGGGGCAAATTCGTATTCCTGAAATATGTCGGGGTTGTATGGCCATATGCCAGCTGCTCTAAAACCATTCATAGCAGTTTTAACAGAGGCTGCCTGTCCAAAAGCATCAGTTACCGCTGCAGCAACCTGATATATGCCAAAAGTACGTCCAGGGTGGTTTTTCATCCAACTATTTAGCCCAGCGTCGTAGAATGTCATAAAAGGTTTAAAAAATGACACATCTAATGGCTGCATTTTGTGCGTGCAATGAGGAGGCAAGCTTAAAAGGATAAGATGGCTTTCTCTTGCAAAATTGATTACGTCTAAGCTTTTGGTGTGCGAGACATGACCGTCTAATATTAATAGGACTGGTTTTTCGGCAGTAGGTCTTACATTATCCACAAAATATTTCACATATTTCAAAAAACGTCGCGGTCCATCCAGCCCTTATCTTGAGCAAATGCTACACTTCCATTGGGAGCATTATCCATAAGCTCAGGTTTTATCCTCTTACGAGCAAAAATAAATTCTGGTGCTATGAAATTTCCCGTCGCACTCATTGCACAGACGAGTGTGGTGTTCACTTCTCGTTCGGCACTTGTTAGCCCTCCTACCTGTCGTTTACCTTTCTGAGCTAGTACTTTAGACAGCTTTTGTACTGTTGTTACTCCTGTCTCATCCACATTCCATATTCGATCAGGAGACAAATCATACTTGGCAAAGATGGCTTCTAAATTTTTGAAAAATGTCGAGACAGCATTTTTGTTGAAGCCCGTCGCCCTTGCGTAGGACGTTGCTTCTGGTTTTCTAAGAGAAATGTTCGAATGACGGGACAGGAAACAATAGAGCCATTTTTTGGAAGCCATTCTTGTCACTTGGTTGAAGTTGTTGGGAATGCCGTTAATTGAAGCGAAATCGAAGGCTAATCGACGAAGTTCTTTATAGGAAACTCCAAAGAATCTTGATTCCATTTCCAAAACGTATGCTATAATTTCCTGTTCTTGCTGTTCATTGAAAACGCTACGAAATCTTCCCAGATGTTTTTCGCTGTTCTGTACCGTTTTATTTTTATTTCCCGTTCTTCTTGCGAGGGTACTTTTTGGCACATTGTAACGTTCTGCCGCGTCTCTGATGGAAAGCTCTCCTTTATGGACCTTGACAATCGCCTGCGACATATCTGTTTGAGACCACTTGCCGCGATGGGTTTTTCTAACATATTTGTATTTTTCTAAGTTGGGCATCTAGAAACAAGAAAAAATGCTGTTTACTATTCATATAGTAACTCTTTAAATAACCCTACTAACCGATAACACTTTATAAAAATATGTTTTAATTTTAATAAAATATAAGAGAAGAAAATAGAATAAGTTACCTAAGATGGGACGTCTCGACTTAGGAAACTTCTTTCTGTCCCATCTTAGGAATAATGAATATACAAAAAATTTCATAACCCTACTTATCAGCAGTCGAAAATAAAATCATGCAACCATAGCAATATGTACAGTATGAAGTACCTAATGTTATGCCAAATAAAGAAATAAAACGCACTTACATTTTCCGAGTAAAAACACGCCTCGAATAGACCAGAATATTTTAACGAATGGCACGATAACAAGCAACGGCTTCTCACAGGACACTGCGAGATCGATGATGCCCGATATTCGTAAAACTTGTTCATACTGAAGGAAGGTTTCCGCACGGGATGGTAGATGTCAGTAGCCTCACAAAATAGACGGGCAAATTACGTGTCTCATCTTAGGTTACCGTTCCGTTTTAGGTTAGTCTCCCTACATATAAAAAAGCAGAATGTTATAGTGTTTTATGTGTCTTATATGCCTATATAGGCCAACACAAGAGGGATGAAAATGTTGGGTATACATACACTATCGGACAAAAGTAGAGCAACAAAGTGTTTTTTTTTGTTTCGACAAAAAAAAGTTCTCAGGTGATTTCTGGATACGTTTAATGAATAAGTATTATCTCTAAGATTACAGGAATACTTTACAACATTATGATAAATTTTAGATAAAATTTTAGATCAAAAATATTTATAATTATAAATATTGACGAAAATCAGTGCGACAAAAGTAAAGCAACAAATTGTATTCAACGATTTTTTATTTTAGATATTACAACAAAGAACATTTAACACATTTAATTATAATAATTACTAAAAGTATTATGTTAATAGTTAATAGAATATCCATTATTATTTATTACTTTCTGGCAACGTCGCGGCATTGAGGCAATCAAATTTTGAATAATGTTTTCCGGAAGATTTGTCCAAACTTGGCGGATTTTATCTATCAACGATTGTTTATTCGGAAACATTTGTGTTCGAATACGACGTTCTACTTCTTCCCACAAGTTCTCAATTGGGTTGAGGTCGGGGGATTGTGCCGGCCACTCCAAAACTCGAACATTGTTTTCTCGAAACCACTCTTGAACAATTCGCGAAGAGTGTTTTGGATCGTTATCCTGCTGGAACGTAAAACGCAGTGGCATTTCCCACTCTGCATAAGGGAGCATGACATTTTCCATTATATCCCTATAAATAAATCGATCCATATTTTCATTAATAAAGTGTATAGGGCCTACCTCTTTCCACGAGAAACAACCCCATAAAAAACACTGCCTTTACCATGTTTAACTGTTGGTGTTACGTACTTAGGATTAAACCTGCTATTTATTGGTCGCCGCACACGTTTCATTCCATCGGAATTAAACATTTTATATCGCGTTTCGTCACTAAAAAGAACTTTTTTCCAATCGTCTACTGTCCAGTTTAAATGCCGATGTGCAAATGCAAGTCTTGCTGCTCTATTTCTTCCCGAAACTAGCGGCTTTTTAGCGGGGCGTCTACTAAACAACTTTGCCTCTACCAACCTTCTCTGAACAGTCCGTGGACCAACCATAATTCCTGGAACTTCAGCAATAATTCTAGGTGCAGACTTCCAAGGATCATTTTGAGAAATTCTTTTAATGCGCCTGTCGGTCCATATTGTTGTTTTTCTTGGTCTTCCCGATTTTGGTAGATTCTCTAAATGTCCCCTTTCATTATAGGATGAAATTATTTTAGATACACTGTAACTGGGTAAATCAAATTGTCTTGATATATGGGCTTGCTTTTTACCTTCCCTGAAAGCATTCACAACTCTCTGCTTTAAGTCTTTTGAAATTGGAATACCTCTCGGCATAATTAATTCAGCACAAAAATGTTCAAAATATAAAAAAACTAATTTTACAAAACTATTTTTGTCTCTACTTTCACCGAAAACTTATCATTTGATGAATTAATTAAAATGTTGCTTTACTTTTGACGCATTACTTATTTACAGTTAAAACTTTATGACAAAATGACATGATCTGGCTTGATCATCCAAAGCGCCGTTGTCGCCGATGACAGCAGCCTACTTTGATGTTTTAAAACACAATGTATTTAAAAGCGATATCTTACATTTAGTATTATAAAATCGGGATATGTAAATTTTATCAAAGTGTTGCTCTACTTTTGTCCGATAGTGTATATTTCTTTAAAAAATACCTTTAATACAGTTTGTTTAAAAAATTAAAAAATATAGTATTTCCATATATTATACAGGGTGTTTAACAAAACTAATACCGAAATTTAAACATATTTGATCATTTGCATTATACGCGAATCTTTCAAAAATTATAAATTGAAAACTTTATTAGGGAATTTTAGTGTAAATATAGTTTTTATATATGGGGTATTTTAAAACTTCTGAAAAAAAAATGTAAATAAAACTCCTGATATACATATATAGTATGGTATATGTATACGGTGTGTCCAAGAAAAGGATCCTAAGCATGGGAGTCTCAATACCTATTGGAGATACAGCTTAGGTTAAATTAGGAAAAAGATGTGTTTTTAAAGCTTATTTACATGCCGTTTAGAAACTTGAAAAAGTTTCATGGCCTGCTGAGATATTTGGCAAAAACGAAATTTTAACTATATCGATTTTATTTTTTTATGACTTTATTTGAAGAGATATAAAAAAACTCATGACACCTTTTTATTGGCACTTTTTAGCTACTACATGATGGTATTTTTAGATTTTATACCCGACGTTTCGTTTTTAAGAACCCATCATCAGCTTTATTTTTTTATATGCTCGGAAAAAAAGTACCCCCTGTATCTGATCCCATTTTTCATTACACATTCAACGATGTATCACATGTCATGTTTTAATTTTTAGTTTAAAGAACGAAGATATACCATTTGCAATTGCAAATGGTACATTTTATTATTCCTATAGTAAATACAACATTTTTACAGATTTTTTTATGACGGTGTTCGCCATTCTACCGAACTGCCTGACAACATTAAATAAGCACCTGAGCTTCATAACTTTTAACAAAAGACGTATACAATATTTACGGAACTAATTAATTTATTTTTATTAACTGGTTAAATTTTTATTATTATTATTATTTAAATTTTGTTTTGTACATGGTGGCGCCTTTTCGTTGACCTTGCAGGGTATAGCGAAAACTAAAAGAGATAGAACAAATCTGATTGCGAAAGTTTTAGGGACTTTTCCGTAAAATTCAGTGGCGTACCTACATTTTTTTATTGAATTTAATTTAAAGTTTTAACACAAAGTTAGGTTTTTAAATGGT
This sequence comes from Listronotus bonariensis, assembly GCA_014170235.1. NCBI lineage: Eukaryota > Metazoa > Arthropoda > Insecta > Coleoptera > Curculionidae > Listronotus > Listronotus bonariensis. The sequence goes on along the minus strand of JACEGR010003058.1, from coordinate 81,655 downwards.
ACACCCTGTATATTTTATGACTAATAGAAATATATTTAATTTGTAATAGTTTTGAAAATATAGCCATCGTCCGAAATTCGATAATGAAATAGCAATCTTTAAATAAAACACCCTGTAAATTTTATTACCATTAAAAAGACCGTAAAAAAGTTACCATATTTAAAATTATTTTCTCCAATAGTTTCGGAAATATGAGCATCCAAATCTGAATGCGTATATCAACTATTTTTTGGATTTATATAGTCATATTTCCAAAACTATAAAAGATAAATATATCAAATGTGATATTTTGTTAAATCTTTTAAAATATCTTTGCAACGGTAATATAATATACAGGTTGTTTCGTTAAACTGAGGGTGACCAGATTTCCGAAACTATCAAAAAAATAGATATATTAAATGTAATATTTCTCAAAGCTCTCAAGAAGACCTTCCTATTGGTAATAAAATATACAGGGTGTTTTATTTATAAAAACCCAACTTTGTGTTATAACTTTAAAATAAGTCATGGGAAAAATGTAGGCACGCCACAAAATTCTATGTAAAAATCCCTAAAATTTTTCTATTTAATTTTCTCTTCTATCTCTAATATCAAACAAGTTACAAATGTCTGGCCAAATTGACAAAATTTGAAAAACACCCTGTATCTTAAAAACAAATCAACTTAGCCATAGTTTGCTTTTACCATTAAATTTGTTTCAAAAATTAAAATCGAGACTGCACAATTAGATTTGTTCTATCTCTTTTAGTTTTCGCTATACCCGCAAAGGTCAACAAAAAGGCGCCACCCTGTACTAGCCAAGTGCTAAATAAACGTAATACTTAGGCCGTGTTTCCACGGGCGACTTTTGAAGTTGATATGGGCCACAAATCGTTGTTCGATAGTAGCCGATCCGACTACAAAAAGTAGTTCGTCCAGCCGCATTTTGCAGGGCTACATTTGTTTTGTAGTCAGTTGACGTGATTAGCGACTGATGGCGTTAGAAGTTTAATTGTGGTTGTCAAATTTACCGTGTAAAAATGAGTCAAATTTTAGCATTGTTTGAAACGAAATTACAAGCTGGCGACAGTAGACCACATAACAACCAATTTTTGTGGCCCATATCAACTTCTAAAAGTCGCCCGTGGAAACATGGCCTTATTTATTTATAGTTTCGCACAGCGGAACGTTTTGCGACATAGTGAACTTTTCATATGTTTTTCTAAACAAATACCTTGACTACTTATACATTACCTGCAAATACCCTATCAGCGATAATAATGAAAACAAAAATGTTGCTATTAATAGAGAATGAAGCTTCCGCCCCCAGTAGCTACGTCGAGCGGCTGTTTTTGACTTCGATGGGAGGTTACTCAAAAGTCTACAACTAGCGGAATTTTGATCATATTAACTGGAAATTTTTCCACAATATTTTTAAAATGGTGTGCTTTAAGAAAAATTCAATAAAAAAAAATATTTTTTTGCCTTCGTTTAAGACCCTCTTACCACCTTTCACATGAGGCACTTGTTAATCGATAACTAATAACTAACACAGTTTGTCAAATAATTCTCTATTCTTTGTTGTAAGTACATAAAATCGGTTGGTATTGTCGTCACTACTATTTCTTTTTTAGAGTTTTGGGTTTAAGTAACCTAACATTTCCGGACGATTTTCTGTTTGGTGCCGCAACGACCGCATATCAAGTGGAAGGTGCATGGAATGAGGACGGAAAGGGTCCAAGTTTATGGGATAATTTAACTCAGACATATCCTCAACTAATTTTAGATAGAAAAAATGGAAATGTCGCATGTGACTCGTACCATAAATGGCAGGAAGATATTAGAATAATTAAAAGCATGAAACTACAAGTTTATAAGTTTTCAATTTCCTGGTCAAGATTACTTCCAGATGGTAAATATTTTTTTATATAACTTTTTTTTCTTAAATGCAGCCCTGGATTAATTTAAAAATGCATTTAATTTTTCTTTGCTATTTACAACGCTGGCTAGGGGTTTACAATTAAAGATTTAAAACTATTAGTTTTAAAGCAAAGACCATTTTTTTGTCTGATTTTGTCCTTACAAAGAATTTTAGCGACAAAATAATAAATTATTATCACTAAAGTTAATGATATAAAGATCTTAAAAAATTGAAAAAACCTTATCTACACAAAAAGACGGGGACACTCTCTTCACGCCCTGGGGTCCGTCAGAGCGACTTTGAAAAGACAAACAAATGGAACCATTAAATAATTAATAGTTTAAAAACTAAAAAACACGCTTTTATATGCAACCGAACTAAAAATTAGAAAATAATTTTTCATTAAAAAAATATTGTCATTTCATAGTAAAAAGCGTGGGGTGCATTTTACTATTTTTTCATAACTTTTCCATCATAGATATTTGCAAATATAATAATTATAACATTTAATATATTTATCACCCCACGCTTTTTACTATGAAATGACAATATTTTTTTTAATGAAAAATTATTTTCTAATTTTTAGTTCGGTTGCATATAAAAGCGTGTTTTTTAGTTTTTTTAAACTATTAATTATTTTTCATTTTTTATTTTTTGCTACTCTTGACAAAATGGCGAAATTTTTTTAATTAACAAAAGTAGCAAATTTTAAAATTTTTCCAACAGATTGCAACTCACTAAAAATTTTTTCTTCATTAAGTAGCAAAGTTTGAAATTTTGCCAACAGATGGCAATCCAGGCAATGTTTGGACCGTTGCCAATATATTGCAACCCACTAAAAATTTCTTCTTCATTTAATAGCAAAGTTTGAAATGTTGCCAACAGATGGCAACCTAGGTGTTGTTTTTATAATATAATGGAATTTTTTTCCTGGCGATTAAAAAAAGATAACGGGATACTGTTTGCAGATTATTGCATTGTCATGTTTCCTTAATACGTGTGCAAAGTTTCAAAGAAATCGAATAGCTGGAAGTTGGTTAAAATTAGGCTCAAAGATTCCGTTACATAGCCAGATAGTTACAACCCAAGTTAATAAAAGCGTGTTAAAAACAAGACATTTAAGAAGAGATCAAGTTAAAATTTAATATACAATTAGGTTTCAGTTTGTTATGTATTACCTTTACAAGTTGAAGAGGTTTATAGGTAACTAGCTATGCTTCCCGGCTTCGCTCGGGAGTTGATATGAGACCCAAATATCCGTTGTTTCTGAATGAAGTTCAAATACTCGACAACAGATGGCGCCACTACACTTAATTTTCAAGTTGAAGGGTTGGAAGAGTCCTTATATCTTTAAAAATACGCCCTTTAGGGTAAAACGGAAACTTTCTTGTTCAAGGAGGGATAAAGGGCTATCACACTATATAAGTCCCTTTATCGTATCGGGACTCCTTTTCAAGTTTTATCGGCACGCACATTTTTTCAACTTAGTTTTAATATATACTAGCTATGATTCCCGGCTTCGCTCGGGAGTTAATATGAGATTACGTGGTAGTTGAAATAAAAAAATAAACTATGACGTAAAAAGTAAAAAACATTATTGAAAACATTTTCACATTATTTATACTACTTGTTTGTAAACAACCCATAACCGTTGTTCTGAATGAAGTTCAAATACTCGACAACAGATGGCGTCACTACTTAATTTCCAAGTTGAAGGGTTGGAAGAGTCCTAATTTCTTTAAAAATACGCCCTTTAGGGTAAAACGGGAACTTTCTTGTTTGAGGGGGATAAAGGGCTATCACACTATATAAGTCCCTTTATCGTATCGGGACTCCTTTTCAAGTTTTATCGGCACGCATATTTTATCAACTTGGTTTTATTATATATAATGATATTGATAATATAAAAGATATAGTTTTGACTATAACCAACCCTAATTATACATTTTTGGTCATGCTTTAACGCACTTACTGATCGGATTTCAAACTAACAACATGTGCCGTTAGAGCTACATAGCTTTTCTAGATGAGTTATGTGTGGTATGAAAAAAGGCCTGTTAGTCCTTGGAAAGCTTATTAAAAATTCAACCCCGCTTAAATTATTAGGAAAATGCATTTTGTGGTACGGAAAGATTCCTATCAACAATTTTTTTTTTAATTACACCACGTCATCCGTTGAGTTTAGAATGAAAGCTTGTAAAAAAAGAATCTGTCAGTAATTGGTTATACTTTATTTCTGGGAGTGCTTTCTTACAGCATTTAAACGTGCATTTAAATACCTTCATTTTATAAAAAAGTCAAAAGTGGTATGTTTTACAGTTGGACAACATCTAAGTCCCTATCAAATAAGGTTAGTCCCATTTTTCTTAACGAGGCGATGTGGAGCTGGCAAATTGCCTTGTAGCAGCGCCAATAACTAAGTAAGAGGTGATTCAATACGAGGTAATTTTTTTTAAAAGATTTAAAAAAATAAATAATTACCTTATTAACTAATATTTTTGATCATACGGAAGAACTATACCTTACATTAATTTTTTAAAGATTATGGCTTTCAAATGTTGGCCTTAACTGGGCCTAACATGGTCTGTTCTTAGCTCCAATTTCCGAGCGCAAAATCATTTTGTCAGAATCATCACGTACACTCGCAGTTACTGCCGCTATATTTTCTGCACTACGGCTTATTTGGTCAAGAAGAGTCCAAATTTTTGTGATGGTACAGCCAATAGTCTGGACCATAAGTTGCCCGAAGCGCACGAAACACATTGCTTGGTCTTTTCAGGATAAATTGTCAAACAGTACTAAACACAAATACCATAAAAGTTTGAAATTTGGACCCTCTTATCTATCCATAAATACCTACTAGAAAAAGAAGAAGAAGAAGAAAATGAATCACCCCTTAGTTTAAATTCATATGCTTCGCCCCTTGCTTGCTGGAATTTATAAAGCGGTAAATTATACGCCCTGTGTAAGTATATACAGAGTGGCGCCTTTTTGTTGACCTTGCAGGATATAACGAAAACTATGAGAGTGGACAAATCTAATTGCACAATCTCGGTTTCGATTTTTTAAACAAATTCAGTGGGTAAAGTAAATTGTGACTGACTGGATTCCTTTTGGAGGTACAAAGTGTTTTTTAAATTTTGTTAATTTGGCCAGGCTCTTATAACTCGTTTGTATGTAAATAGAAAAGTGTTAGAGATTTTTACGTAGAATTCAGTAGCGTACCTATATTTTTTCTATTCCCTTTTACATATTTTAATGTTATAACACAAAGTTAAGTATTTCTTTTAATGAAACACCATGTATAGTCTATCACTAATAGAAATGTCTGCTCAAAAGCCATAAAAATGCCACCTTTAATATATGAAATTTTGATTACTTTCGGAAATAGTTATTGTTAGGTGTTTAATAATAAAATAGAATTTTAAAATAAAAACACCCTGTATATTGTATCACAATTTAAAAGATATTAAAGAAATATTTGATTTAAATATTTACATTTCTCTCATAGTGTCGGAGATATGAGCATCCAAATCTTAGTGCATTAGATAGGTGTAATGAAAATTATATTTACTAATTTTTAGGTTTTGTTGGCCACATTTCGAAAACTATTAGAAATAGACCTATAAAACGTAATATTTTGCTTAAGCCCTCCTAAATATTTTTGTAATATCAATACAATATACAGGATGATTCATTAAAAAATTCCTGACGATGACCATATTTCCGAAGTTATTAAAATATAGATATATGTAAATTTATTATTTTTTAAAGCTTTTTAAGATTTTTTTATGGTGATATGATGACTAGGTGTTTCATTAAAAAAACAACTTTGTGTTATATCTTTAAAATTAAAGTCGATGAAAAAAAAATAGATGTAGGCTACTAAATTCTTCCTGAAAATCTCTGAAACTTTCCTATTAATATTTTTTTCTATCTTAAATATTAAGCGAGTTACAAGTCCTGGTCAAATTGTGGAAATTTCAGAAAAATCAGACCTAGGTGGAAGACCCGAAAGGGCGCCACCCTGTACATATATTTTAATGAAGGATTGCCGCTTGATAAATCCAAACAAGCAAAAATTTAGCATGGTTCTGGAAGTCTATAATAAAAACTATAATTGTATTTGGATTAGAGACAAAATATGATTAACAAAAATAAAAATTAGTATCAGAATTAAATAGGCCTAAGGTAATTCATTTCATTTAAATTAATAAACTGGTTTATTTTTAAAAGTTTATTTTTGTGACACTGTATATTTTTATGGCTTTAAAAAATAAAATAAGAAAAATCAAATCACTAAAAAGTACAATGACAATAACGACTCCAGTGCATTTATTGAATTAAAGTAACGTATTTAAGTTTTTTAATAAAATTAAATTTAATTGTAAAAAAATAAAAGGCTTTTTTGTTTTAGGAACTCTACATCATATTAACCAAGCTGGAATTAACTATTACAACAATTTGATTAATGCATTAATAGAAAGCAATATTATTCCGTTTGTAACTATTTTTAACTTTGACATCCCAATGGCACTTGAAAACCATGGTGGTTTTATGAATGCATCAAATATTCAACATTTTGTCAATTATGCCGACCTTGTGTTTCGCACATTTGGTGACAGAGTAAAGCACTGGACTACATTTAACGAAGCCCACGCATATTGTAAAATTATTTTTGTAGATCTATTAGCCAAAGTACAAAATCTAGATGTGGGAAAGATAGCATACCAATGTGGCCATAACGTTCTCTTAGCACATGCAAGAGCGTATCACGTTTATAATAAAAACTACAGGCCTTCCCAAAATGGTAAATCCATTATTTTTGCTTGGTAATTATTAAAGCATACAAATAATAAAAAACTAATCTGCCATTTAAAAACCAACACGTTTTTATCTAAAACTATAAAACCTGAATTCCTTGCCAAACCCAACTACAATTTGTTATTAAGATAAAATAAATCTCCACTGAATTCATATGGATCAAATGTGTATCGGCAATATTACAAAGTAGCGTAGGAGAGACTGGGGCTAGTTGACGCGTTTTTCACATATTCTTTTTTAGCTCAGTTGTATTAAAGTTTTAAATAAAATTTTGATGTCAGATACTGGCTATCATATGTTTATTTTTATTTCCTATAGGTATTTTTTTTATATTTTTATTGGTTTAATTATCATTAGTATTTTTTTACATTAGTGCAGGGTGCGCCAACTTACCCCACTTTGGGGCTAGTTAACGCACACATGGGGCATGTTGACGCATATCTTAATTTATTTTTTCTTAAATATAAAAAATGGGAAAAACGAAAGAAGACTTTATTTTATTACACAAAATATCGAATAACAGCCAATTCAAAGAAAGTATTATTAAATTTAAACGACTTTTAGTCAAAAAAATAGCTAAAACCTTGATTTTAACATAAAAAGAAATTTAAAAAACTTAAAAAGTAAGACTCTTTGAAAAAATATGTCCTAAGCTTCAAAAAATAACTAAATTAACCTAAAACGTTTGCTTTTGAAATGTTGCTTTTATAACTAAAGACACTGAAAAAACTAAAGAACTTATTCACTAACACAATTAATGCAAATAAATAGAGTTGAGTAGAGTAATGTCACCTGCACATTCTGTATGTGCCCATTTTTGACAGGTGATATATTTAACCCATTCTTCTCCGGATGCACTATTTTGGTATGTATCCATACAGTACAGACAAAAACACTCATCTTCATCACTGCTTGAATCAACAATGCCTTTATTGTTTTTCTTTTTATTGCCTGCTTTGGTTAAATTTTCTTTATTTGTTACCTGTTTTTTGTTTTTGTCCTTTTTATTTTCACCCAAAGCTTCCTTTTTAATGGCACCTTTCTTTTTGTAGCTTGCTCTTCCCGTAACGCTTCTTTAACTGGGGTATCTGTTAGAATAGCTGTATGGCGTCTCTTACGATTTGGTTTTTGATTTTTTCTTTCGGGCGCTTTCGGCAAAGGCTTTAGCTTTAGCGGCGTAATGTTATTTTTTTCTGGAGTCAATTCGCCCAAATTCTGACGAGACGTTCCTGGTTTTGACAAAATATCAATTTTTTCATCTTCTTTCATATTTTCCTTTACAGCTATGGTTTGCTCGTCATGCTCTATATCTGGTGAAGCTAAAGGTGTATCACTATTATCATTTGGTTTATCGATAGGGCCTTCTAGGATGGCTTCAGTTTCCTGTAAATCAATATTTGAAGTGTTTGGTCTATCTGTAGAATAAGACGCTAAAAATTCCTCATCTGGAAATATATCCCTATTAAAGGGATATATTCCCGTTTTCTGAAATCCAGCTGTGATATTGCTAGGTGTTATAGCTAAGGGTAGGGCTGTTGTTAATATTTTTGGAATGTCATATATTGTCATTGTTGTTCCCGGGTGACTTGTTATCCATGAATCACATGCCGAGTTGACATACTTTTTAAGAGGCCCGTAAACTGAACGATCCAGAGGCTGGAGTTTATGGGAGCAGTGAGGTGGAAAAGACAAAACTGTTACTCCATTATCTTTAAAGTAATCCAGAGCTGCAATGGACAAGTGGGAATCATGGTTATCCAGGATTAATAAAACTGGATTTTCTTTTGAGCAACGAACGTGTCTTACGAAATGTTTTGCCCATTCTAAAAAAGATTGGCATTCATCCATCCAGATGGATTAGCACCACCAACACTTCCAGTAGGACCATTTGACACCATATACTGCCTAAAATTAACTCTCGGAAATATAAAATAAGGAGGAATACTATTTCCTGTGGCAGAAACAGCAACAGCAAGTGTGACAAGTGGTCCTCTTCCCTGTGATGTGATTCTCCCGATTTGTTTAAAACCTCGTCGTGCTACTATATGATCTGGCTTTTGAACAGTTGTAACGCCCGTTTCGTCCATGTTATAAATACTTTCGGGACCAATTTTAAGTATATCTAAGACTGTGTGTAAATTTAAAAAAAAAATTTCACATTTGTTTTATTAAAACTAGATGCCCTTGCCAAACTTGTGGCTTCGGGTGTTCTTATGGATAATTTGGGATGCCGTTTCATATAATAAGTGAACCAGTCCTCACCTGCTGTTTTATTTTCTTTCCACGAATTTGGAAATTTAAGCTTTAGTGCTGTGGCATATTCATAAGCAAATAATCGGACTTCTCTTGGTGACAAACCATAATAAATATCGGCAGCTTGAAGAAGATATTCTTCAAGAAGGGCTTCTTGATCATCAGAAAAAAACCTAAAAAAATAATTAGAGGTCTTCAAAATATTTTTGAAACAAAGTACTGTCAGGCTTTACCTGTCGAGGCTTTACATATCCCACTTTAGTAATGGGCATTTCAGCTTCCCCAGACAATTCCTTCGCACTAGCTCTTTTTATAAATCTTCTTAAACTTGCTTCAGGAATATTATATTCTTTAGCGATGCTCCGGACATGTTTACTATTATTCACAACTTCCTTTGCCGCCTTTAACATTATGTGGGGCGGAGTTGAGCCCTTGTCAGTTTTCCTTTTGTAATTTCTCATGGCTTTACCAAAAAGAAAATAAAAATATATTTGGTAGCATACCTGGGGCTAGTTGACGCACGCGTCATCTTACCCCGGATAAAGTGCGTCAAATAGCCCCAAGCGTATGTATGTGTTTTAACTTAAAAAAACAGAATTACAAACATAAATAATTTGTAATAAATAAATTAATAAAGTAGAAACAATAGGCTTTCATTTGGTATATTTAGTTTTTTATAGTTGTAATTAGAAAAAAGATATAACAAAAAATCCAAGAGAGTTAAAATTTACTTACGGGTATATAAAACCTATCAACTGGCGTACATTCTCACCGACTACTTGCACAAAACTAAAACTCTTCACAAACTTGCTGCCGGTAATTCTCATCGAAATGAGTGGGGCGGCGATGTTGCCAGACTTACCTGTTTGTAGTAATAGGCCGTGCGTCGACTTGCCCCTACGTCAACTAGCCGCGGTCTCCCCTATCTCGAAAAATAAAAAAAATTTAAAGAGCCGATATTATGGCTTAAAAATTTGCTCCTTAATATCACAAATTGGCACAAGTTAGATTTTGATAGCGGTAAAGTTATAAAGGTATAATAATTTATTACCTTATTTTATTTTACTAATTAAAAAATGGTGCAAAAAATACCTTAAAGGCACTCTTGTGAAATTAAGAAAAAACGTGGTACGCCACTTCCAGATATTGACGACAATATGTCAACTACTCGCCAAGAGCAAAAATTACCTTTACAATTACTTTATGCCGTTACTTAAGAAGTAGCTGCCAATAGATACTAAATAAATTCAGGTAAATGGCATTGATATTTTAAAATATTTTAATTGTGCAAGAATAACGAAATATCATTAACATATTATTTGAAATTTGTTAAAAAGTTTGTAACAAACAAAATATTAAATACCTACTTTACTTAAAATCAAAAGTTTTGCCCATAAAGCGTGTTTTCAAATTACGACAAGAAAATTTAAGGGCGTGGCCAATTTTATGAAAACAAGTTGATATAAACATAGGTCCGGAAATTCTTTGTTTCTAAGATATATAGGATATAGGTGTTAAAGTTTAAAGAAATACTCTGGTTTTTATTAATATCTAAAATAAACCTTTTCTAATTTTAATAAAAAATTTCTGTGATATTTATTGCAATAGAAAGTTAATTTAGCCTTGGCCTAATTTTAATTAGTGGGAGCAGAAGCAGCGCGGAACGCATCTTAGATCATATTAGTGACAAAAAAATGTACGCAAATGACTTCTCATGCAACTTTTATAGTTTTTTTGAATGAGACCTCCTAAAAAAACTTTTTTACGTAGTTAGTTGTTTTTTCAGAAAAAAACCTGAAATGCGCTAAATTGCCTATTTCTGGACCATACAAAAAACATTAAATGCTATTGATTAATTATGTACAAAAACAAGGTGCATAAAGGAACTTCAACATTAAAGGAGTTTTATTATTTCATATGGCCAATGAACCCCCAACTATTAAAAACTGCAGAATGCTACCATTTGAACGGGTGCGTTTTTAAGAACGGGGTGAATTTAGCCCCTTTTCAGTTTTTTGAGGATAGGTCGAAAAGAACGCACTTTCCCAGGTAGTAAACAGAAAAGTTCGAAGCAAAAAAAAAACACAAAAAAAAACGCGTTTTTTATTTTTATTTTATTATTATTTTGCCTTTAATTTTTTTCATGGGGTTTTAGGTATTGGCAATGGTTTATAAAAAAGAATCATCATCCTTTCTTAATGTGTTTATAGTAGTCGAGAAACGATTTTTTAAAGTTTGTCACTCACACCATTTTTCGGCAGTTTTACCTATTTTTCGACTGACTGCCTTAGTTCCATAAAATCCCTTTAATTTTTAACCCCACTCATCCTCTAGCCCCAAACATTAAATATAACATGGAAAAGCTTCATATTTAGAATAAGTCTGTAAAACACTTCTCTGAATTCCTAGTAATGTTGGCATTAGCGGTAACGAGAGGGCCGAGCTTTTGGTAAAAGCAAGCCAAGCACAAAAATCAACCTTATTTTTAGCCCAAAAGATCTGCGAGTATTCTTAAAAAACAAGATCAAAGCCATATTTCAACTTGAATGGGATCTTCAGTAGAAGACAACAAGTTACATGAGGTTAAGGACACAATCTTTACAAATACCTCCGTGGAAAACTATTCCAGACACCCTCTCGCCCTCATGACCAGACTTAGAATTATTACCAAATCCAAGAGAAGTCGGTAAACACTACATCAACTGGGCATGCTGCTTTCATCAATTGAACGGGCTAAAAAATGTGTAAAACAGGCCAGGTTGATGGTAGTTGACCGACCCCTCAATAATCCATGTTGATTGGGTGTGAGGCATTTTTAATTTTATTAAAAATATTCTGGTAGATTAGCAATTTGAAAAGCTTGGAGAAGCCGCATATGAGTGAGAGTGGTCTATAATTCTAAATATCCGCTTTATTTCCATGTTTAAATATAGGACAGATCTTTAAAATCTTTCAACATTCAGGATATACAGCCTGCCCCAAAGATAGATTAAAAATTTTGCATAAAAGAGCAGCCAATACATGAATAATGTCTTTAACAAAAAAACTAGGGATCGAGTCAGGCCCATGATATAGTTTAGGATTAGGATTTTTGGATATTCTAACTGAATCTACTTGGTTAAAAGTTGGTATTACAATCGAATCAACACTCATTTCACATGGTAGACTCTCTTCACCTTCATGCATGGGAGGATTGTACACACTACTAAAGTAATCAGCGAATGCCGCAATTATATTTGTAGGACTATTCAAAATGCGGTCATTTTACCAGGAAGAGAACAATGATTCTTTTTTGATTTATAAAGCGTCAAAATACAGTGGGATAACTAAATATTTTATTTTCTATACTATTTATATAAGTTTGATAAGACCTTTGGATTAACTGACTTGTATGGGTGTGTAAAACCCTAAACTTGTGATAATAAGTCATATTTTTAGTTTTTTGAAATTTTGTGCAATTAAAGTTTGACAAAACCAGATCCAAATATCTACCATTAATGTTAGCTATATTGTTATACTGTTCCAAAACAAAGAGATCCATGAAACCATGTGTCACTCGTATCTCTTAAATTACAAACATTAGGTAAATTAAAATCTCCCATTACTAATAATTTTTTACCATATATATGTTCTAAAGACTCGATACATTTATAAACTCGGTAGTAAGCATCGACATTACAAGATGGCGGAATATAAACTACAAACAATATAAAAATAAGAATATTTTTAAAAATCTTACAACCCACCATGCTAACATCAGGTACTAAGTTTACAAGATCACCAAAATCCAGAGAATGCACTTCAAGTTCGTGTCTAACTGCCACCGCTACATCTTCACCTCTGGTACCACTTCTATAACATCTTATAACACTATACTAATTACAAAAAGCTCCAAATTTTTAACATTTGGTGTTAACCATGTTTCTGTAAGACACACTATCTCATATTTCTAAGTAATCCTCTTACATTTTCATAATATAAACATGCATACGACGTTTTACCTACTTTTTCAGTTATCCGTTTTTTGGAAATGGCTTATCTTTGACTATTAAGTCACCTTCTCCATTTTCTTTACAGCGCGCGACCTCCCATATATTTTTCTCAGATTCTTACGTTGTGTTAATGTCATATCTGCGCTAATACGCACCTCACTATTTCCTTGAGCTAGATTGCGTCTATTTCGAAGACAATCTTTTGTTGTTTGAGCATTGTTAAATGTAACTTTTACATGCCGACTTGCAGTGTTTCCGGGTCGACCAAGTCTTGACGTTTTAAAGGTGATACATCAATGGCTGCTTGGATATTGGTCGCAGCTGCATTGTCCTGAGCAATTCGATCTTGTGATATTTCAGAGTCACTTTCTTGCATATTATGAAGAATTATATTTTTGGTTCTTGCAGCTCTATCTTGCATTTTGGTAAATAATAATTCGCTGCTGTTGTGATTTGTTTGTTGGTCATGTATATTATCGTTTCTAGAACCTAGCAAATTCTAAAGCTCAGACCGAAGCTCGGTGAGTGAAGTTTCTAAGGTACTTATTCTGTTATTATTAGCCTGAAGTAATTGAGCAGTGTAGCTATGGTTTGGCTCTGCTGCATTATGACGGTATGCAGTTTACTGATTGCAATAACTGCATCCTTTATACTAAAATCTTTTTTCCAAAAAATAAATTTATATCAGAAGTAATAATTTGTTTATTCACCTGTTGAGAAGCTGGGCTTTTATTCCGATAATTTAAACCACCGGACGATAGCGAAGTACCAGGTAATGGGCCAGGTATATTTCCGATAATATTTAGCGCGCTCGATGTTTTTACGCCGGTTGGAGGATTCTTAACCTCACAAACACCACATACCCATGAATGATTCCTTGTTTTCTTTAGATCAGACGAGTGTCTATTGAAATCCTTAGTGGATTAATTAGAGCGACCCTTATGAGGCCACGAAAACACAAACTACATGAGATTGATGCCGTATTTTTCTGAATTAGTCGTTCGCACTGAGAACAGTGAATAACAACGTCCGACTCGCCCGCCATATTCATGCTATCACCTTTTAGATAGTACTTGGTAATTGCTAATAAGTATGTATATTCATGCATGCGGTTCTTTAGCATTTATACAATAATATGATACATAACAAGTATTAAAATTGTACAGGAGTAAAAATGCTGTCGTAAAACGCGATAGCCAAGTGCGACAATACCACGAGTGTAAATAATAATTTCTGGCACGAGTCATGTACAATATATTTTAATTATTTAAAAAAATGAATAAATAAAGCAGAACATATGTAAGGAATAAATTAGATAAATAAAATAATAATTTATTAATTTTTGAAAAATAAAATCGTATTGCCAAAAATATTGTAATTCATGGACTTACGTACTTATTATATACGGTTATAGCCGTTCGGCGCGTAACGACACGCGCACTTTAAAACTGATTTATCATATTAAAAAATGTATTTTAATTATACGTATTATACACCAAATTCATTGTCTTGAATCGTACAATTTAAATATATAACCTGCTTTGCTATAATGTAAACTTTTAGTAGTTAAAAAACTGTATAAACAAATTATATGTCTTTTTTATTAAAAAATATTTGTTTATAATTGTAATACCTTTGATATAAATAATAATTTAATTAAACATTAGGCTTGGTTTTAAAGTTGGTAATTTTTCCTTTGTTTAAGCTATTACAGAGTTTTGACTAAATGCTGTAATTTTTGAAAATTTTGCAATGTTTTTGCACTTATTTTGCCATATATCTGGTTCCAACAATCAGATCAATGCTTATAAAATGTCATTTTGTAGATTTTTTTGTAAGGAACAAATTTTATTTAAAAAAAGTTTCCATCTCTTTAAGTTTAGACGCTAGAGTTTTATAAACAATTAAATTGTTTATAGCAAAAACCCATTACTTCCGACACAAAAGCAAGTTTAAAATTCGAATTCAGCGGGTCAAAATCCATAGCCACTCTGAAACTCCGTGGACACTAATCGGCCTCGAAACAGCTCTGGCCCCCAGAATACACACAAGTTTTACTAAAAAAGTGTTTTTGAATTTTTAATCTTTTTAAAAAGTATTACACCATGTATCTTGATAACAAAAATTTGGAGTTTCATGTTTATATAAACTTTTTTTATAAAATTGGCTTAGGAATACGCCCTTAAATTTTTCTATTGCAATTAGGAAACACCTTGTTTTATTTTTATTTATATTTTGCCACATACTTTTAACTATAACCGTGAAGAATAGAAAAAACGCTTTATATAAAAGTTTCATATCTATTATCTTTTGAGCATAAAAAGAAACAAATGAACATAATGAAGGGGTAAACTTTTTCTTTTTAATTTTTTTGGAAAATTTTGAATAAACTCATACGGCAGCACGTCAAGAGGAATTGCTGCAAAAAGAAGGGAGAATACAGTGCAAAAAAGATTACCTTGATTTTTAACGTTGATGACGGATATCTCAAAAACGAAACGTTTATCAGCAGTTCCAAATCACTTCCGTATACCAAATTTGGTAAAAATCGGAATTTCGAGACAATTACCCTAATTTTAGTCGTGGAATGTTTTATAAAAATTTTAATGATCTGAATGAATTACCCAATTTTAAACTTTATCTATTTAGCATTGCTGTGTTAGTTAAGTTTTCAAAAACACTTTCCTAATTAATTTTTTTATTAAATAGGTATTGCTAATAGCTTAATTAATTAAGCAAAATTAATGGTTCCACCTCGGAATGAGATATAGTAAGCTGGAAAGTTTTACTCCTTTTTTTTGGAGTTCCTTAAGTTGTGCCAAAAGAAACTTTAAAAGTTGCAATTCTTCTTAGTTCTTTCATTGCTTTTATGTTTTTAGCGAAGTCCGAGTATTTATCAAACACAACAACCAACATGGCTTTGCAAATACATACCGTATTTATCTAATACAACCGTATTTATTTCATATGACGCGTTGCTGAAGAAATTCACCATCAACTTAAACACTAGTTTTTAAAATTAATTAACTGGTAAAAAATACACTTTAGGTACCTTTATTATTAAAAAGATAAAATTGTTAATAAAAGTTTTTATCTATATACCTAGTAACTGTATAAGGTTTATTTTGTGTTTTGGGAATATCACCTTAAATAAAAGAATATTTGGCTTTTCTTAAAAATAAAGACGTTAATGTTAAAAAAAAACACTTTTTACATACTTTGAATATAACAAAAAGGATAAAAAGTAAATTATATTACTTATTTATTTTTTACCAATAAAATTTGTATTCTTGTTAAAGAAATAAAGGATTAAAAATTAAATTACTGCAAAGATAGTTGGCATCTTCAGATGAGGCTAGCACTTTAACGGCCGTATTCACTAAGCTCTCACTAACTTTATCGGACTGATAGCAGCAAATGCCAATGGTTTTTGCCATTTAGCAGGTTATTAGTCTGATAAAGTAAGTCAGAGTTTGGTAAATACTGCCGTAACAATTTTATATTATAATTTAAATATTATCATGTCATTAAACAATTAAGTATATCCTGAAGCAAACTAATTATTTATTTTAATTTATATTTAGATATATGTAAAATGTAAATAAATACTATGTATTAATTAATGAAATATTATAAAATATTTATTTAATATATAATTTTTAAAATCTATTTACTTTATAAATGGTATTATTCGTCAGAATTTGCCATTGGCCTTGTTCCATATTCTATATGGCCGATCGCTGCGGACTCTCCGCCCTCTATTAAATGGTTAAGACATAAAAAATATTTGAAAAAAATTGTATCAAATTTTATGTTCTACAACTTTGGTTCTAAGTGTTAATATCATTGGAGTAGTAGAAACCGAGATAATCGCAAAAAGATTTTTTTTGACATTTGACTTTTAAGAACTAACTACGCAGACACGAGATTTTATGAGACTTTTGACACAACTTAGGGAACGCTAATAGGAAGGTGTATACAACTTTTCAGCTTATTATATCTTATTCCGAGGTGAAACGTTTATAAAATCTAATATTTTTAGGGGTCATTGGAATGCAATTTTCGTGTTATAATTATATACCCCTTACCAATTCCACAGCAGATGTTGCAGCTGCTTTAAGAGCCCGAGAATTTGTGGTGCGTTTGTATTTTTTTTAACTTAATAATTTACTTTATTAAAATCAATTACTTTTTAAACCATTTAAATATTAGTTATCGCATATTAAGACCTTTATGATGAAACGTACTTATTATTTTTGCACGCACATAAAGGTTTTCGGTATTTTTAGTAAAATAAATATTTAATAAATATGAATTTTAATAAATCAATATTTAAAATTAATTTAAAAGACAAAAGAAAAGGGAAGCCTTGACCGACTTGTTAAACAATAAAAAATGTTAAATTTTTTTGGGGTATCGGTCCTAGAGGGCTTGTTAAGTGAAAATGCCTATGAGTTACTCCAGGCTTTCTTCATCAGGGCTACAATGATTACAGTACATAAGGATATAAACGTATTTACAATAGAGTAAAGTACTTACTACTACGTGCACTTTCCTTGAAGATATTACTTATATGAACAACAGTTGGCATTTATCTCTAATTTATTAAATATTAAAGTTAATTTCCAAAATTGTTTAAAAGTGTTTCCAAATTGTGTTAATTCAATGGTTTTTAAACATTTATTTGATGACAAGACTAGAATTTTGACAAGTGCTTGATAAATAAAATTACAATTTCAATTTAAATTAATTTAGGCGCTAATATTCTGTGGCATAACCATTGGCGGTTCTTAAGCTCTTCTTTGGTTGAAAATTCGTTTTTGCGTAAGCGTCGTTTTAGTTCTTTCCACATATACTCTATGGGGTTTATAAGTGGTGAGTTAGGGGGAGGGTATGCAACTGTTGGCAAACGTTATGAATTACCCATTCTGTACTAGTTTGGCCGTATGCTTTGGATCATTATCCTGTTGGAACATGTAACGACCTTCTAGACCCAATGTTTGAATGGTAGGCATTAATTTTTCTCTCAGTATATTTAGGGAACTGTGCTGATCCATTGTGCCGTCTATAAAAGTAAAATTACCCACACCTGCCGCTGACAACTTAATTTAATTGACGCTAACAAATGACAATAAGGTATTCACTTGGTGTTTTAATTATTTCTAAGCCCACTTAACTAAGCGCTAGCGGTCGCTAAGTGCTGTACTATAGAAGTAATATTATGTGTATGAAGACTTTTTAATATTATTTTGTTTAATAATTAACCTATTTTGAGTCAGTTCTGTAATAAGTAGTTTTTTTTTGATGCGATGCTTATTTACTTATTAAATTATAATTTAATAAACATAAATAATGCATTTCCTTTAAAACTAAAACTAAAAATAGCAAAAGAACTTGTATATGTGCAAAAAATAATAAGTGTGTGGAGACTTTTTTCTTGGTAACCTCTACTGACGGACTGCATGTGTTTTTAGAGTAAGGTCAAAGTTTTTAGTTGCAAGTTTTTTTGTTGTTGGTCAAACTTATGACAAAAATGGCCATTAAATGTCCTAAATATCATTTGCCCAGTTTTGTTTAAATTTAGCGGGATTATTTATAGCATCAAAGGGCTAATTATGCTGTCATGTGTTAATACACTACTTAATTATGAGCAATTTGTATATTTACTTTAGTAAGTAATCCTGGCTTTAAATTTTTTGGTTCTGTGTTTAAAAAAACAAACAAATTAAAGAAAACACATTATTTTTAGGCCCTTGCTGGGTAATAATAAAAAATACGACACAAAGTGTTTACCCACAATAGTTTTTTAAATAAACTGCTGCTTATTTTAACTGGAACAGATATTTTTTTTTTGGGTAATTTTAATTTGTATTATTTTTAAACAAACTGCATTAATAAAATACGGATTTTATCGTTTAATAAAAAAAAACTTTTTAGAAAAAAATAGCTATTTTAATTTGAGTAAAGATTTTTTGTTTTTATTCTACAGGGTGTCTACTTTTTACAAAAACTTTGTCAAGAGCGACACTTTACAATTTTTTTAAAATTATATATATTGTTATTCAGTACCACTCTAAAAAAACTTCAAATACATTTATGCTCTGACTGGCTTAGCTTTTAATATACAGGGTGGTAAACTTTTAAAAATATACGTTTTTTTATTATCTGTGATACCACTCTAAAATGTTTAGTGAAATTGGGTTTAAAGCCACTAGTCATTAGGAGACATTTTTTATGTAAAATATTTTTTTTCTATAATTTTCATTACCTTTTAAATAAATTTGATATCTTGTTGTTTTATTTTATTGACGAACGGTTTTTGCTTCATAAAATATGAAACATTTCTTTGCTTCTTGATGTGGGTATCATGAGGTATCTGCAAGAATTTTTTTGTGTTTTAAAGACTCTCGTATACTTAGTTATGGTATTTTGAAAGTAAGATGAAATATTAAAAATGTGAGTTCTTGCGTCCTATTAAAATATAAATCCTTGCTACTCAAGATACCAAAGCAGCATCTTTATCAATTTTTACATTATAACCATATGAACACGCCTAATGCTTTATATTTAATTAGGTAAAAACTATTTGTCGAACAAAAATAACACGGACGTATATAAAGCTAGGGGGATCCTCCTTTTAAACAAAATCATTTTTGTTTTGTACTACCTTCACTAATCCCTTATTAAATTATTGAAAAGCAAAAAAATCCTTATCATCTTATTTTACTTTCTCATGCTAAGAGCACTGGCGTAGATAAAAAATGTTCCAAACAATTTAAAAAAGGCCTTGCCTATAAAACATATCATATTGTGCATTAACAACTACCAAAAAGCAATTAAAACTTCTTTGGGGTTTAAATCCCCCCTCATATACGCCCATGAAACAGGATATCCAATTTACTAGACAGTGAAAATTTTAGGAATAATTTTTGTTTTAAAGAAACCACTGCCGTATTATATTTTTCTTTAAAAATATTTTACTTAAGAGCATGGACTACCTGCCTTTTGCCAACTACGTCTTATTCTTACAAAAAGAAGTTAGAATCACCATTTTTGGTGTATGGGTTGTTTACTTGAATTACCAAAAGCAGAGTTTTTGAAAAAGTAAAAACTTTTTTAAGCTCAATTTTAATAAAAACCTAAAAACAACCACTCCGCCGCCTTTCTATTTTTATTTTATTATTCTTACCTTTATGTGATATTTTAGCAAACATCATTTTTTATTTGAAAAATGTAATTTTAAAAACATTTGATTTTGGTTAAAATCTCATCTGCTACTAGTAAAATTTACACAATCCGCCAACAGCGCATTTCGAGCAAGTGAGAAAGGCGCAGTGGACGGCACTCTTCGTCGTCACGGCTGTTCATAAAAAAGTGGTGTAAACTGGGCCAGCGCAAATTCTCCTAATAGTTATCACATTTAGTATTTTGACGAATACAGTGTTTGAAACATTTATCTAAGTATTATTTTATTTTGTTTCATTTAGTTAAATTTTTGTTTGCGAAAAAACGTAGATTTAGTGGAAGTGGTTATTAGAAAATATAAACATGGGACGTTGCAAACTTGGTGACCCAAAACATTTGAATTTGTCTTTTAATTTATACTTATTTTATAATAATAATAATAATAATAATAATAATAATAATAGTATTGCTTTATTGTCGAAGAATAATCTTTTGACAAAGCAGAATAAAATTAAAATATTAACAATAATAATAATATTAATAATAATAAGATACATGCTTTATGTAATGGTACGACTAATTAAAATTATCATCAAAGTATTCTCTTAATACATAATACGCTTTACTTAATAACAAGTTTTGAACAGATAATTTAAATTTAAAAAAAAAAATTTTATATCAGTGGGCAAATGATTATAAATTTTTTTGAGTCATAAATTAAAGATTTTTTTGTTAATGATGAATTTGGATTCGGAAGTTGAAGTTGAGATTTTTTTCTAGTATCATATAAAGAATTATTAGGACTTTTAAAAAAAAAAAAATTTAAATTAAACATACTGTTTCTAAAATATAAATAGAGGTAAGAGTTAAAATTTTCTTTGACTTAAACAATGGTTTACACGAATCTTTTGTCTTTGCTTTGCAGATATATCTAACTGCTCTTTTTTGTAATACAAATACTGAATTTAATAAATATTGATACGAGTTTCCCCAAAAACAAATTCCATATCTTATGATAGAATCAATTAAAGAAAAATAAATAGATTTTAAAACTGAAAAATCTTCTAATTCTTTAGAGAGTATTCTAATACCATAACAATTAGATGCTAGTTTATTACATAGTTTTTCTATATGATCTTTAAAATTTAGTTTAACATCGACAAAAAGGCCTAGAAATTTAGTACATGAAGACTATTTAACAATTTGATCATTCATATATATGTTATTAAGAGTACATTTAAATGTTAGGATATTAGTTTTATTAATATTAAAAGTAAGCAAATTAGAATCACATCAGGATTTAATTTTTAAAATATCATTATTAATTGAATCATATAATACATTTTTATTTTTGTTGTTCCATAAAATAGTGGTGTCATCAGCAAACATAGTAAATTGGCCTTTTATATCGGTAAAAGCTAAATCATTTATATATAACAAAAATAACAACGGTCCAAGTACAGAACCTTGAGGAACACCACAATTTATGAATTTACTTTCTGATTTAATATTATTTAATTGTACAATTTGTGATCTTTCTGAAAGATATGATTTGAACCAATTTAAAGACGTACCACGAAAACCATATATTTGAAGTTTTTGTAAAAGAATAGAATGATTTACACAATCAAACGCTTTAAACAAATCACAAAAAATAGCAGCTGCAAAATCACCCTCATTTAATGATGTGTATAGATGTTCGAGAAATGAAAATATTGCGTCATTCGTATTTTTATTTTTTTGAAATCCAAATTGTTTTAAGTTTAAAATCTTATGTTTTTAAATAAAAGAAATCATTCCATTCTTGATAATTTTTTCAATTATTTTAGAAAGAGTAGGTAATAAACTAATAGGTCTGAAATTAAAAGGTGTATCATAATCTCCCCTTTATAAATTGGTATAATTACAGAAGCTTTTAGACATTTTGGAAATACCCCATTTAAAAAGAAAAATTTATTGCATCAGCCAATGCTTGTAAAGCTGAGTTAGAAAGTTTAGAAAATATTTTAATTGACAAGTTATCCCAACCGGAAGATGATTTGTTTTTGATTTCATTAAAAGCACCAAGAATCACTTCTACATTAGTTGGACTAAAAAAAAGGTTTCATTAATAACATTGTTTTCCATATAAGTAAGTGGATTAATATTGCAAATAATATCTTTAGATAAATTTGAGGCTACAGAGCAATAGAACGAATTTAGTGTTTCACTAGTTAATGTAGTATTTATGGTTGGTAAGTTGTTTTTTCCACGAAGATTATTAATAATAGACCAACATTCTTTTTTAGGATTAGATCGCATAGATATTTGATTTTCATAGTAATTTTTTTGGCTAGTTTTATTATTTTTCGATAGATGCTACGGTATTTATTAAAATAAGTAATAAAAGAACTATTTATAGCAGTAAACTTCCTTATGTAATGTAAAGACCGCATATTTTTAGAACTTACCTTAATACCTTTCGTAATCCAATTATTTTTTGACTTTTTTTAAATAATTTTTATAGGAAATGCTTCTTCAAATAATTTTAGAACTCTAGAATGAAAAGCTTTTAGTGGGTCAGCCATATTAACAATATCATTTCAATGATTATGTGATATAAAATTTTGAAATTTGTTGTAATTCTTTTTAGAATAAATTCTACCTTTAGTTTTTTTACTATTGTTTTTTTTTGTTTTATAATTAAACTCACAATAAATGGATCTGATAAACTAGAATTTATTTTTTTACAAGATAGTATAATATTTGAACAAATATAATCAATAGTAGAATGAGAATATTGAGAGAATCTGGTAGGAAAATTAATACTCATGGTTAAATTGAATGAATGCAATAAATTTTTTAAATTAAATGAATGTTGATTATTATTAGCTAAGTAATCGATATTAAAATCACCAGTTAAAATACAAGAAGATAATTTAGGAAGTCCTGATAATAGAATTTCAAGATTAATGAAAAAACTTTTAATATTAGCTAAAGGAGGTCGATATAAGCAGATAATAAATAAGTTATTTTTTGAGAAAATATTATTGAAAATTCAAATTCTTTTTCAACTAATAAATGATCAAATTTGGTAAAATTAATAAAATCGGATTGTTTTGCAAAATCATTTTTTATAAAGATCATCGTACCACCATGTATTGAATATTTTCTAGAAAAATTGGATATCACTGTGTAATTTTGTAAATAAATAGGTTCATCATATTTCAACCAATGTTCAGTTACAAGAAATAAATCTGGAAAATTATTATTTTCCATAAGTATAAGCAATTCATCCGTTTTATTTCTTATAGACTGAACATTTAAAAGTATCATGGATAACATACATTTTGTGGTGTTTTGCCTAAAAAATTATTAGATTTGTTTGGTGATGTAGGGATATTTACAATATTTGAATCAAACTGATTGATATTATTAAAGCTATTAAGAATTTTGTTTTCAGATTCATTATTAGTTTTAACAAATATAAGTGTTTTAAAATTGTTTTTATTAAAAATAATATTGCAAACAATCTCATCAATAAACAAATTGCTATGTTTTTTATACAAAAAATCATTAATGTTTAAAAATGATTTAGAAACCGCAGAACCTCTATTTATATTATGCTAACAATTTTGTAGATTATGGTTAAATAAAGATTTTTTATCACGATTAAAATTATCTTTTAAAGGACATGATATAAATAAAAAATTTGTGTTGAGACACAACTTCAATTTGCTGATAATCTCACTAATTCTAGGATAATTCGAGTTTTTAAAGTCATTATATCCTGCAAATATAATAACATAATCATTAATACTAAAATTTTTTGTAATTATTTCCATATCATTAATTATATTTTTAAAATTAGCTCCAGGTTTTATAATATACTGTATTTCAAAATTTTGTAATTTATTATGTTTGCGAATACTATTGCAAATAAATCTGCCATATTCATCGCATAAAACAAGTATCTTACCCTTTTTCTCTAAAGAAATATTATTTAAACCATTATTTTTTAATAGAAACGATGACATATTATCTTTGGAAACATTAGTTAGTGCTTTCACTTCATCATTCTTGATTTTCGCATTAACTTGTTTGCAAATATTTTAAAAATTAGCAAATTCTTTCTTCTTTTTGTTTTTCTTCTTTTTTTCTTCTTTATTTACTTTTAGGCCGGATACCTTATTTTTCATTAAAAAGATATCATTTTTATAATTATTATTTGTAATTAAAGATAATGTGTTATAATCTGAACTATTCATTAATGGCTTCATTTTGTTATATTTCAAATTATCCTTACTGTTTAAATTATAAATTATATTTGACTTTTTCTTCATTTTAATACCATTATTTATTTTTTTCAAATCTTGTTTATCTTCATTATGTACTTCCTTATTTAAATTGATATTTATTTGATTTTGATTTTTTGCAATTTTAATATATTCATCAGAAGAAAGAAATTTAACAAGTTCTATATTTGATTCTTTTAAATTAGTAATTTCTTTAGAGATTTTTTGTAAAATGCCGTAAAATTTAGAAATTTCCTGGTTAAAAACATCTACAGATATGTAGGATTTATTCTCTTTGGTATTATCATCCTGATCGTTAAAAAATAAATCTTCACTAGTTAATTGATCTTGAATATTTTCATCTTGGGTTGAGAATATATCTTGCAAAAAATTTTCTTCATTGGTAGATAATTTACAATTTTCACAAAAGAATTTCAAATTTCTTGATGTTAGAATGGCAAGGTTAAATTCTTTTAAAGTTAATTTTGAACATCTCTTACGCAAAAATCTGGTACATTTATCACAAATAACAATTTTAGTGGAATTTTCCTTACATGAAACACACATTTTTTGATTTTTTGACACTTTTGACATTTGTCCAATAATTATTTGAATGGAATCTGAATATTTTCCAGGAAATGTATGGTACTTTAATTTCTTCTAATAGTTTAAATTTTTTTCTTTACAGTGATATATAAAACAGTAAAGTATTCTAAAAATATTGTTTAAAACTAGTAAAAAATTGTAGAGCAAAATTATGACACTTTGACAAGATATGATTCAAAGTATAGGGTTAGTTGGGGTAATGGTAAACGATTTAAAAAATATTATTTCAGCAAAGTATAATTTTGGAACTTTAATGAATGCATGAAATTTTTTTAGTAGGGT
The DNA here is from genome assembly GCA_014170235.1 of Listronotus bonariensis. NCBI lineage: Eukaryota > Metazoa > Arthropoda > Insecta > Coleoptera > Curculionidae > Listronotus > Listronotus bonariensis. The sequence continues at coordinate 56,339 of JACEGR010003058.1, read as the reverse complement.
ATATTTTAATGGTTTCCTTTTGTGGGTATTTTCATGGACAACTGAAAATTTGCATGGTGTACAAAAAAACAGATGTTTACATTTACCCCATGCAAAATTCAAAAATTATCATATTTTGGGGTAAATGTGAACATACTGTTTGTCATATAAATAAAGCGCAGGTTGTTTTAAATGGGGCAATAGTGAACAAAGTACTATTCTGTTTATTTTTTCTTAGATTTTTAAGACTATCAATGTGTTTCAATTATGTTTACAATTGCCCCATGCAGAAGAAATAAAAAGTTTTGTAATACAAACATAATATTTATTTCTTTGACATGAATACAAACTGGAATACACTAAGTTTTAAGCTTTTTCAAACACAGTTACTTTCCCAGTGAACGAATATACTATCCTCCTTCCCACAAATTTGGTTTCCGGCGTTGGAAGTATTGCTTCGATCATATCAATACTGACATATGATATTGTAACTTCGTTAATGTAGAAATCTGTACATGTTTCATTCAATGACCTTAGGCCTACGATCCCGATTTCGCCATCATCGTCATCCTTATGGTCTACCAGGCAAACGTATTTATACTCAGGGCAATTCCGTACAGCGCTTTTAGAAAATTGTTTATATTTTACTAAAATAAAAGTGTCTCTTTGCAAGTCATCCCACTTTACCTCCTTACATTCGACATTTCTAAGGTTCGGTGAGGTTGAACGTTTTTTATTAACATGGAATGAAAGTGGTTGATCATCATCATCTGACTCGCTTTCGTTACACAACATTTTTGTAGGTTCTCTTATAGCATCACTAAATTTCAGTCTCTTCTTCACCTTACTTTTTATGTCATTCTCATATCTGTTTGGGATTTTATTAGTTTTCTTGATTTTATTTTCTTTATTTACCTTTTTTGCTCAGCTTCTTGAAGTTTTTTCATAATTTCCGGATGTTGTTAAAACCTCGCCATAGGTAGACTGTTTCAAACGGGGAACCACTTTCTTGGGAACCGTTTGGGCAAGAATATCTGTTGCAGAAGTGCTTGCTTCTTGCAGTTTTTGACTAAAAATATGAACAATATGATTTGGAGAAGGCTGTCCGATAACAGCAGGTGTTAGCGTCTGATTTGCGAAGGTCGTCTCATGGTTATTTTGATCATGAAGGGCACTACCTTGCGTTGGTTCAGGGGACCCTAGTGTACATTGCATTTTTTCGGGAGCAGATGCAATATTTTTCTTGTATTTGTCTAGCTTTAAAGGATCAGAAATAATCTTCGGAGAACTTAGCAGGATCAACAGGAAAAACTCCAGTATTTTTGAATCCTGATATGATATTTTCTTTTGTTATACCTTCTATCCAGACTTGGCTTAACAGTTCTACAAATTTTCGTTTGCATAACCGACCTGAAGACTTTCCCATTTCGGCTTTACCATGCTCCACTAGCAACTTGTTCCATTTGAGTTTGACTGGTCCGAATACGCATTTGTCCAAGGGTTGTATTCTATCAGTCAGGTGGCTAGGAAATCGAAATAATGCCACATTGTGTTCGAGGGCGGCAGCAACAATACGAACACTTACATGACTAGAATGGCCGTCAAATAGTAGGAGCGCTGTCTGTGTTGGTACTTCGTATTTTAATCTTAGAGCTTTTACATGAGGAATAAATAAAGTCACGAACCAATGGTAAAAGTGCGATTCTTCCATCCATCCGTTTTTAGACGCACCATACAGGGTACCTGGAAAAGCCTTCTCTGATACCCAACGGGCCTGCACAGCACTGCCTTTGAACAGAATAAATGGGGGAGATATGAACCGTCTGCCGATATGCAAGCCAGTACAGTAGTAGATTCTCTACCGGAACCTCCGGACACTCTGGATAATGTCTTTCCCTTTTCGCCAATCGCTCGTACTCGACAAGGGTCACTATTAAACGCACTTTCGTCTGTATTAAATATGAAGCTGGCTTTAGTTGGATCACTTAACGACTTTTCCATAACTAGTTCATTAAGTTTATTATAAAAATCATACACAACAAATGGATCACGGGCATCCTTTCTAATTTTCTGCAAATGTTCGGGTTTTTGAATGACAAATTTGGGTGTCTCGCCATGAAGCTCAAGTACCAGTCGTGACCAGGAATGTTGTTCTTAAAAGGGGTCTTTAATGACTTCAATGTAATGTATTTGCTTACTAAGTGGCAAAGCTCCTTTTCGTCGCAGGGCCAACCCATTCTAGCCCGAGCTACAAGACAATTTGCTATATTTGCTTCTATATCTGTAGGCAAAACTGGACGGCGTCCTGCACTCATGATGTTAATCGGATTTTTCTGCCTTTAATTCGGTTGAATATAACAGCGACAGGAACGTGGTAGGCTTCATATGCTTGTCTATATGTTTTGGTCTTATGCAGAACATCATTGACGGCATTCATAAGATCTTCTTCAGTATACCGCAAAAGGTTCGGTCTTTTTTTATATAGTTTCTCACCATTGTATTTCTGAAAAAAGTAATACGTCTTTCAAAAATCTCGATAAAACCCGATATTCTCAAAATTATATATTTTGGGGCAAAGGTAAACACTTGTTCACAATTACCCCACAATCTCGTTTACAATTGCCCCGCCTGGAATTTTTTGGGGTATTTGTAAACACACGTGTATCTCTTTTCTCGTAAAACCTAACCTCATATTATAGCATACATTAGGCAAATACCGCAATAAACACAACAAATGTGTAAATAAATCATCTTACCTTGTTTACAATTGCCCCTGTTTACGATTACCCCAATTAACCCTATATATATATAGAAAAAGGAATTTTAACCAAAAAGGTTAGAGTTAGTAGGTTGCAGTCAGTGGTTGTTTAGGGCCGTTAAGTAAAACTCTTTTTTGTTAGCCTAGCTTTCGGAAATCTTTATTCCTTCTTCAGGGCTTCTGTAAAGCAAAGAAAAAGCACATTGTATACTCTCTATTAACAAAACTGAAACTAAAGAGAACACAATCGTCTCCTTTACAATTTTAAGACTTACCAAGGTGAATTTAAGCTGAAAAATAGCATCTTGTGCCGAACAGAAAATACTTATATTATAAAACTACTAAAATTCTACATGATTAAACACTACTTTGATTACAAAAATTAATTTAATTAGCCTTAATTTCTAAAAAATGCAGACTAACTTTTTTCCCAAGACACCATTTTGCCGGTACACGTTTTGAAGACCTTGTCATTTTTTTATTAAATTTATATAGTTTAAATTCCCATTGAAAATGCAAGATGGCACCAGTCATCAAAAAATTGTATTTTATTTTTATGTGAATATGCAACTGTAAATACATTTATACGTGATTCGGCTCGTTGACAGTGATTATTTTTTACAGGCTTCTGTTTTACCGACCGCCACTTTTTTAAAAAGTGGAGAAAAATTAAAGATTTCTATCCTAGTAATGATCCATCACATCTGTCTGCTTCACCCCACTGTCACTAGAGGGAAACAGGCAGATGTAAAATACAAATATGCAATTCTTGACAAGAATCCTGTATTAAATAAAGCCTTATAATTTGTTAATTTTACAAAATGAGAAAAATGAAAAATTGTGGTGGTTATCGTTTGGTATCTTAACTTAATACCATCTTGCATGTCCAACGAAAGTTATGACTTATATTTTATGTGATTTTGTTATCATTGTTGAAATAATTATGTAATTTCTTTCCCCTTTTCCCGCTAAAAAATATTAAAAAGAAAAAACCAAACAAAAAAAAAGAAAAAAGGGAGAAAAAACGATCGAAATCCTGGTGAGTGACCCAGCTGTCACCTGGCCCACCCAACAAAACTCTAACGTCCCTTGTGAATGTTATAAAAGCATTGATGGTTGCTTTGACTAAAAATTCTCCCTTCTTTGGTCTGGACAGGGTTGTCCCCCTCCTCAGACTTGTCACCTGAATGAGGTTAGGGGCAACCTTTTAACTGTTGTTATTGTGTTCACTTCAACAATGATTTTTATAAAATTATTCAGAAATGGACCCTACAAATATTCCTGTCTCGACAGATCACGGATCGAAAGGGGTTCAAATTTATTTTTTCCAAATGTAATATATTGTGATATATAACACTAAGGTGTTCTAGATCTTGTTTTCTATTCATTGGGTTGTTTTCATTGTGAATACAAGTCATTTCAAGAAATAGTCTTTTGAAATAATTACTCTCACGAGCTAAGATCGAGGTACCCTCGTAGTTCATGTGATGACCAGTTTCGATTACGTGATCTGCCAAAGCACAGCTCTTAACACCCCTGTTACAATCACTTTTATGTGAAGACAATCTTTGAGAGAGATTTCTAGAGGTCTGTCCTACATATGTCCCATTACAATTAAAACAAGCTATCTTATAAACAACATTCCATTCCTCACTCTTTGTGTATGGACTTTTAGTTCTAGTGTATAAACTTGCCATGGTTTTTACTTGTTTAAAGGCTATTTTGATGTTACTATGATTTTGAATTAAATTCTTTAGTTTAGGTGTCAAATCTGTGATGAAAGGCAGAGCTATAAAAATTTGCTGTTCAGTCTCTGAAGGAGATGTTGATAATTGGTTTTGTGTTTGTGAAAACAGAGTTTGTGTGTTTAAAGGTTGGCTGGGTCTTGTTTGAATGTTTTCTGGGATTTGATATTCCATACTGTATAAAAATTTGTTTATGATATTAATAGGATATGAATTTTCTTGGAAAATTTTTGAAAGTAGTGCAAGGCTTTCGTCTCTAAAGTCAGGATGTGTGAGCATAATAGCTCTTCTTTTCATGCCTAACAGTAGGTTATATTTCATTTTGGTAGGATGGTAAGAATTGAAATTGATGAACCTGTTTGAACACATTGGCTTTCTATACCACTTTGTTCTTAGTTCGTTCATCTCGTTTCTATTGACAGTCATATCCAGAAAGGGTATGCTGTTATTTGTTTCATACTCTACTGTGAACTGTATGTGCATGTTGTAAGAGTTAAACATCTCTAATGTTTCATCCACTCTGTGAGACGGTAAAGCTAACAGTAAATCATCAACGTATCTTTTGACGAATGGTATGTAAAATGGTAAGTATTTTAAGCAATCGTTGATGAGATCATCTAACACAAAATTAGCTAATATAGGTGACAGGCAAGAGCCCATCGGTACTCCGAATATCTGTCTGTAGTATTCATTATTGAAATTAAAATAGTTTGAGTTAAAAATGAAAATGAAAAGAAGAGCTATTATGCTCACACATCCTGACTTTAGAGACGAAAGCCTTGCACTACTTTCAAAAATTTTCGAAGAAAATTCATATCCTATTAATATCATAAACAAATTTTTATACAGTATGGAATATCAAATCCCAGAAAACATTCAAACAAGACCCAGCCAACCTTTAAACACACAAACTCTGTTTTCACAAACACAAAACCAATTATCAACATCTCCTTCAGAGACTGAACAGCAAATTTTTATAGCTCTGCCTTTCATCACAGATTTGACACCTAAACTAAAGAATTTAATTCAAAATCATAGTAACATCAAAATAGCCTTTAAACAAGTAAAAACCATGGCAAGTTTATACACTAGAACTAAAAGTCCATACACAAAGAGTGAGGAATGGAATGTTGTTTATAAGATAGCTTGTTTCAATTGTAATGGGACATATGTAGGACAGACCTCTAGAAATCTCTCTCAAAGATTGTCTTCACATAAAAGTGATTGTAACAGGGGTGTTAAGAGCTGTGCTTTGGCAGATCACGTAATCGAAACTGGTCATCACATGAACTACGAGGGTACCTCGATCTTAGCTCGTGAGAGTAATTATTTCAAAAGACTATTTCTTGAAATGACTTGTATTCACAATGAAAACAACCCAATGAATAGAAAACAAGATCTAGAACACCTTAGTGTTATATATCACAATATATTACATTTGGAAAAAATAAATTTGAACCCCTTTCGATCCGTGATCTGTCGAGACAGGAATATTTGTAGGGTCCATTTCTGAATAATTTTATAAAAATCATTGTTGAAGTGAACATAATAACAACAGTTAAAAGGTTGCCCCTAACCTCATTCAGGTGACAAGTCTGAGGGGGGACAACCCTGTCCAGACCAAAGAAGGGAGAACTTTTAGTCAAAGCAACCATCAATGCGTTTATAACATTCACAAGGGACGTTAGAGTTTTGTTGGGTGGGCCAGGTGACAGCTGGGTCACTCACCAGGATTTCGATCGTTTTTTCTCCCTTTTTCTCTTTTTTTGTTTGGTTTTTTCTTTTTAATATTTTTTAGCGGGAAAAGGGGAAAGAAATTACATAATTATTTCAACAATGATAACAAAATCACATAAAATATAAGTCATAACTTTCGTTGGACATGCAAGATGGTATTAAGTTAAGATACCAAACGATAACCACCACAATTTTTCATTTTTCTCATTTTGTAAAATTAACAAATTATAAGGCTTTATTTAATACAGGATTCTTGTCAAGAATTGCATATTTGTATTTTACATCTGCCTGTTTCCCTCTAGTGACAGTGGGGTGAAGCAGACAGATGTGATGGATCATTACTAGGATAGAAATCTTTAATTTTTCTCCATTTTTAAAAAAGTGGCGGTCGGTAAAACAGAAGCCTTTAAAAAATAATCACTGTCAACGAGCCGAATCACGTATAAATGTATTTACAGTTGCATATTCACATAAAAATAAAATACAATTTTTTGATGACTGGTGCCATCTTGCATTTTCAATGGGAATTTAAACTATATAAAATAAAAAAAATGACAAGGTCTTCAAAACGTGTACCGGCAAAATGGTGTCTTGGAAAAAAGCTAGTCTGCATTTTTGGAAATTAAGGCTAATTAAATTAATTTTTGTAATCAAAGTAGTGTTTAATCATGTAGAATTTTAGTAGTTTTATAATATAAGTATTTTCTGTTCGGCACAAGATGCTATTTTTCAGCTTAAATTCACCTTGGTAAGTCTTAAAATTGTAAAGGAGACGATTGTGTTCTCTTTAGTTTCAGTTTTGTTAATAGAGAGTATACAATGTGCTTTTTCTTTGCTTTACAGAAGCCCTGAAGAAGGAATAAAGATTTCCGAAAGCTAGGCTAACAAAAAGAGTTTTACTTAACGGCCCTAAACAACCACTGACTGCAACCTACTAACTCTAACCTCTTTGGTTAAAATTCCTTTTTCTAACTAGTTTCAGTCACGAAACTACCCCTCCTTATATATATATATATATATATATATATATATATATATATATATATATATATATATATATATATATATACATAAGAGGTAAAGTTTGTAACTTTGTTTTTTTTTTGTTTGTTTTAAAGGGCTAATCTTCGGAAATACTGAATCGATAATAAAAATTCTTAACAAACAGAAAGCTACAGTATTTAGTAATGCTGTAATGTTATAGGCCAGTGGTGGCGAACCTTTTCGTATTTACTTGCCATTTTTGTACAAAAATTAAAAAGATGTCCTTGGCGTGCTATGAAATACTAAGGGGCTTTATCTGCTTTCTTTTCCCTATAATTCTTTTTTTCAGTTACTTCAAATTTTAAAGAGCAAAAAAAGGTCTTCACCAGCTTTCTTTTCCCTTCAATACTTTCTTTCAGATACTTCAAATTTTGAAGAGCAAAAAAATCTACTTCAAACTTCCCAAAATTTAGCCATATTAAAAAACATCAATATACTCGCGTACCTAAATTTTTATGACGCGTGCCACCTTGGGCACGCGTGCCATTCGTTCGCCATCATTGCTATAGGCTATATTTTATTAGGATTAAACAAAAAGTTTAGGGAAAAATAAAATTAACGCCCAACAAAGTGTTCCAGTCGGTTAGTAATACATAAAATTTAGTACTTACTAACCATTACATAACAACATAATTTATTTGATTTTTTTTATTATAAAATATGCTTTATTTTACTTAGATTCCCGTAGTATAAACAGGGTGTCCGGATAGGTAAGGTTAAAAATGATAGGGGTGATAGAGTAAGCCAAAATAATGTTAGTACTTCATATAAAAAAATATTCTATCGCGTTTCTTAGGAAGTTATTAAACCTTCAAAGTAAGAATAAAAAAAAATAATTCATTTATAACTGTCTACAATAGTAATAATAATATTTAAACATTTAAAATAACTCATATCAATGCTTTATTCCATAGGCAACTGATTGCGCAGTAAGTCCTAATTAAACGGGGTGAGGCGATTTTTTTCGTTTATTGAATTCATTTTTTACAGTGATGAAAAATTTGACATTTTGGTTTGACCGTTTAATTCCTTTATCATTTTTGTACAAAAAAGGTATACCTTATTTAAATCGATATCTTGGACCGTTTTTCATAAAATCGCGTTTAAATCCAGACAGACCAACATTTTGTATGTAAACAATGCATACAATAAACCAAAAAATTCGTCTCACCCTGTATAATTATGACTTACTGCGGAATTATTTGCCTATGGACAAAAGCATTGGTATGAGTTAATTTAAATGCCTAATTATTATTATTATTGTGGCAACCATTTTAAAGTTAAAAATAAAATGCATTTTTTTAATTCTAACTTTGAAGGTCAATAACTCCCCAAGGAAGCCCGATAGACCTTGTTTTTATATGAAGTACTAACATTATTTTGGCTCACTTTATCACTTATATCATTTTCGACCTCACCTTTCCGGACACCCTGTATAAAAAATCTGTTTTAATGAGATAATTTTTGTGAAAAATGTATCTTAGAGGCTAATAAAATTAACAAGCATATAGGGCAAATCTATGAATAATACCAAATTTTAAATTTTTGCTTATGCTTTTATGTAAAACTATGGTCTTATTTTTATCTGTATGTTACCAATGAAATGATTAAAAATATATTTTTTTAAATTTTTACAACATTTCCTTTTAATACATTTTTTAAAGTTCATAACTTTAAAAAATTACTAAGGGAACCCAAATCATCGAGATTTATTTCTATCTCTAGGACATGGACAGCTATTAACAATAATAGTAGAAAAAAATACCCATTTGACGTCTTTCAACTTTCTATTTATTTTACGGAACATTCTGAAAGTCTCGATTCTTATTATACAGGTTGACGCACCATACACACCTTGGTGTATATTACTAACTGAAGGGGTCGGGGCAATAAGGGCCCTAAGCCTCATTAGAAAAATTTATAGTAAATGAGGTTTAAAGTTTTAGTTAAAATCCTGAAATCACATTTTAGTTTTTTATAACGTTTACCTTAACTTTAAGTATTTATAATAGATCGTTAAACGTATATTATTAAGTAAAACCAAAAAAGAAATGCATTTTTTAAGAAAAAAATATATTGAAAAATAAACGTGGCTTGTAACCTTTTTATAATAAAAAAATAAATGTAAATTCTAAGGTCAACAATATAAAATAAAAATACTTATTATTCAAAAATATCATTTTCGACATCCCCGTCTATATTCTCTGTTTCATTAACTTGGTCCAAATCTTGTTCAATATTGGTGGGGGCATTTTCAATAATACTGAGATAAAACTGCTGGTTTATGGGGGAATGTATTTTAAAAGTTTCTTTAAATCCTGAACTTTTTCGATGTTAAGTTTTATTGGCCCATCATATTTTCTTTTTAACTTTTTTGTTGTCAGTATTTTTCGCTTAACTTTCCACCTCTTTTACCAACATTTACTTCATCAAATTTTCCATTTAAGGTGTGTTTAATAAACATGGAATTTGGGTGTTCGCTATCGAACAAAAAGCAGCGCACGTCTGTAAATCTAATTGGTTCTTTCTCTGTGGTGAAATTCTTTTTGTTATAACTACCTCATCAAAAGTATAAAAATCTTCTTGAGACATTTCAACGACTACAAAAGGTTTTTTTCTGTTTGATTTTCTCACAATATCAAACCATTCATCTGGAGAAAATACTTGTTTAACATATTTTTATGCTTTTCAATTAAAGCAAAATCCCTATCTGAAGGCAAATGAGTGTGACCAGATATGAGAAAACGATGCTCTATGGTTTTGTAAACTTTTTCCCTAACTAACTGTAGCCATAACGCCATTATTAGCCAATTCTTGTTTTGGCCCCCACAGTTGTCTGTAAAGACTAAAAGGTTTTCAGACCTGGTTGGTTTACTTGTTATGTATTTTAGAAGAACACTGGCAATTTCGGAACTTCCTCTTTTTGCAACCGCCTCTGTCCACATAAACATGTGTCCTTGTCCAGAAACACAGTCATGAATACCCAGGTTATAGGTCCACGCTTTTCTAAGATAAAATGCCAAGCCAACAGTCAACGAAGGTGTGGGTAATGTCTGTTGCAGGTCAAATGAAATTATGTCGTAGTTGTGAATCTCTTCATTATTCTTAATTTCGTTTTTAAGGTTTTCCTGCATAGCCTGCGCGCGTGTTTGATGTAATTGTAATTTTAGTTCTAGATTTTTAGCCTCAGATTCATTATCCTTATTTGAAATTATCATAAGATTAAGTGAGTCACAGGTTGCACAAGTGTCGCTCTTAGGCATCTTAAACCCTATATTGTAGTCTGAATTAAAAATTCTTCGGTAACGATCCTCATTAACGGGAATAATATCACGTTTCTTACACCACTCAATGTAATAATCCTTATAAAGGCTTGAAATACTAAGGTCGTGGTTTAAATATACCTTGTTAGCATTAGACATCCTACTATAATGGCTTACATATTTAGGGATACTTCTAATGTGGTCGTGGACCGATTGTACCATTTCCGGGGCAACTTTGTTTGGTCGATTGTGATGTCTACCACGCTCATCTTTCTTTGGCGTTGATCTTCCTTGCGAAATTTGTTTTGAAATTAGTTTAACCCGCTTGGCTGAGTTTTGTAGTCCATGAACTGCTAAAAATTCTTGCTTACATATCTGGACGTCTATACCATTTACTTTTACAAAATACAAGTTGGTAAATTTTCTGGCTGACGTTTGTCTTTTTGTTTTTTTCTTGTAATTTCTCTTTTTCTTTATTACCTTTATTGTGGAAAATAAATATGTATTCTGATTTTCGTAAGACCCTAAATCCCAAAAGCCATTAAATATAGAATTTTCGGTACCCCTAAGCGCTTCTCTGCACTTTTTTTTGCATTGACACGGATCCCCAATCTTCTTTGCTTCTTTTGCTATTCCCTTTAAATTTATATAGGCGTGTCCCAAGTTTCGTCGTTTTTTTGCTTTAGTTTTCTTTCTTTCTTCAATGTTTACTTTTCTCCATCGACTTGGCGGATCCTTCTCTGGGCTTAAAACCGAACCTCTGCTGCTTTCTACTTGAGCTAGATTATTGGCTTCAGCAACACTATAATGTTGTCGGGTCTTCTAAAAAAGAAAATATATTTTAGGCAAGAAGGGCCTAAGCCACCTAGTAAGTAACCTTTTTTTTGTAAGAAAATGTTATTGTCAATAAAAAAATAATAAAGTAAATAAAAGAGTTACTGGTCTTTTATAAATAAACAGTTAAAAATAGTTAAATTAGGGTAAAATTATTCTAAAAATATGACTTAATGTTATTATAACCTAATAAAACATAAGCCACATATCCTACAGCAAAACGGACTTAAGCCACAAAAATGTTTATTTACCTTTTTTGGTGTAGATTCATCACTTTCACTTGAACTACTATGTGGATAATATTCCCGATCTTTTACTGAATCGTCAGAGTCAAAATCTAAACCCGAACTACTGCTTTTTTCATTGTAAAACACTTGTTTCCGCTTCAACAACATTCGAACACCTGTCGCCATATTGATTTTGTTGTGGCTTAAGACGTTCTTGCTTCAAAATGTTCTACTATTTTGCAAGTCGGCAACAAGGATTTTATAGCTTGGTGGCGACATCTGTCGAGCAATTGCCGCACAATTTGGATGGTGGCTTAAGACCTTCTTTATAAACGCCGTTGCACTAAAATCGTAAAATTTCGAAAATTGTGGCTTAGGTCCCTTATTGCCCCGAGGTCTTCAACTATAGGTTCAGGGTGATAAAGTGAACCAAAATAATGTTAGTACTTTATATAAAAAAGTTCTATCGCGCTTCTTTGGTGAGATATTGATCTTTAAAGTTAGAATAAGAAAAAGTGATTTCAGTTATAACTTTAAAACTGTTGTCACAGTACCAATGATATTTGGGCAAGGGCAACCAAATAACCTTATTCTAATGCTTCTTTCCATAGGTAAACAGCTGTTTAAAAAGTCGGAAAATATCCTTTTTTTCAGAAATTATTAAAATATGGTAAAGCTATAGAAAAACGTTTTTTATCTGTATTATTAGGTTTAAAAAGCTCACAAACACTATTTTTAATAATTTTATCCACATTTTAAGTACCAAAAAAAATGTTTTTTTATTACGTGAATGAAATGAGAAAGGCTTCAAAATATCGATTTAAACTATTAATAGGTTTTTTTTAATTCTAACTTTAAAGACCAATCTCTTCTAACGAAGTGCAATAGCAACTTTTTTATATAAAGTACTAACATTATTTTGGCTTAATTTATTAACCCTATCATTAATAACCTTAACTTTTCGGACACCCTGTATAATAAAAATTAAACACATATGCTGGTACTTAGGAAGTAAAATATATTATTTTGGTAAGCTTTTAGAGAAGCTAAAAACATATTTTTTATATTTATAAATTTATAAATGTAACATCCTGTATATCAATTTATTTCTGAATTTTAGGAGTAAAAATAAAGTAGGTTTTAACAGCGATTTATATACTTAAAATGTAATTAACTATTTTTGAAGAACTTATGACAAAAACAACAACGATTTTTTTACATGAGAATAATTGGCTGCATGGCAATTAATAATATTATTTATCAATAAAAATTTAAAACACCCAACGTTTAAAATAAAAATATTTTTAACAAAGCTATGGGTAAATTTTTCGGCGGGTATATAAATGTGTAATTTTTAAAATAACCATAATATCCATTTTTTAAGAGCAATAAACACATTTTAGGAATATTAAAAAATGTACAGGGTATTCTGGTAAACCCCGTTCAAAATACACCCTGTACAAATACTATGTCCAATTTGTTAATCCCGCGGCCTCTCCTTATCGCTCTCCGCCCGACATGCGCTTCTCATATAGTTCATGTAAGTAATGCGAACGTGTCTGCGAATTTAAATATTCTACACAGCTGAGCCACTCTAGTGCATGGCCCAGCTCTAAGCAGAGTCGAAAAATAGAGAGGCCGCGTACAGTACTTAGCTGGGGGACTGAATTTCGGCCAATATGAATCTAACTTTATGCGAACAGGTGCAGTACTCCATGGCAGCAGGGTTGCCGGATTTATCAAATGCGGTGAGTAGGGAGAGATAGGGAGTTTACTAGCCTCCGTCCCCCGGGGAGCTTATTATCTCAAGATCTCTGACGTCATTCGAAATTTAGGAATCTTGCGCAACGAGTTATTTAGGGCGTGGTCCCTACTATCTGTCAAACCATAAATGTCATCTGTCAAATGTCACCTGTCACCTGTCATATGTCAAAAATCACGTGACTAGGAAAATGGCCGCCATGCGTAGGATACTTGCGCTATGGTCATAAATTGATTTGCGCAAACGCGAAAATTCCAAGTCATACCGTTCGGGCGCTATCGACTAAAATCGTTATTTAACCTTGATGATGAGTCATCAGCGCGCGGTTTAAATTTTTTAAATATAGTATTACGTCATACCTATCGAATAGCGAAAACCGCATGAAGCCATCGTTAGCCATAAGGGCGCTACAGCTGTTTAAAATATGGCGAGAGACACCAACCAGCGAGTAAGACGGTAACCCCATAGCAAAATTAGCCATAGCGGCCTTATTATTAAACTTAGAATAATGAAACTTGAACAAAGAATAGTTGCTAACGGCAAATAATTTCAAGGTCAAACTTGTCACATGATAAGCCTAAACTTCTAAGAATTACGGCCCCCGGCACCTCGCGCCCTCCGCTTAAGCCATCGGTTTAAGCGGAAGGCGTAACAAAACGCATGCGGTAAAAACATGGCTGCCGTCACCTAGCAAATACAGGAGGCTTAAGCGAGAGGCTTAAGCGCAGGCGCAGAACGCTAGAGCGTAATCTCATATAATTTAAGACATAATAATTAAATATTAAATAATAAAACACATTCTATGTATTAAATTAATTTATTTAAGCCACAGTGTACATTGACTTTTAGCAATTTTATACACAAATAAACGGTAAAAAACAGTGGTAACTAAATAAAAAGCAGTGTTTGTAGTAAAGCATTTATTATAAAATAAAAAATACATACATGGTTGTCATATTTCTAAATAATTCTTAGAATAATGCCTTATAAAATAAAAAGCAGTGTTTACAGTAAAGCATTTATTTTTAAATTAAAAATACATAAAATACAAATAATTCTTAGAATAATGTATTATTACGGTTATTTAAACTCTTCTCACAGACCCTGTTAATGGTGAATATTTTACAAGTTTGTCATGAATAATTAAACAGTAAGCATTTGTGTTTGCAGAAAAGTTTTCTTTTGTTTCAATCTCTAACCTTACATCAATAATGCCAGAATTAAGGATTTCATTTTGTCTTGAACAATCAATTACAATTAAGGATGCATAATTTTAATTTTTTTAGGAGTTAAAAGTGGTTCGTTTTCTTTTTCGTAGTAGCTTTCTTGAAATTCTGAGTACATTTCATAGAGAGTAGCTATTATACCTCTTGAAATTTCCAAATTTAAATTATCGTATGGATAAAATTCAGAATTTAAATAAAGCTTTGCATTTGATACATCACAATGATCAAATAAGCTACAATTTTTCTTGTAGTTATCCTTTCGATCTGTTAGAAAACCTAAAATTATCCATCTTGGTCTTTCCACCTGCACAGAAGTTTTAATGGTCCATGTAAGGTGTTTTCCAATCGGTATTGAAGGATGTTCCGTGAGTTCCCAGCTTCTAAAACGGATATCCAATTCAGTTCCACTTCCAACAATCTGTAAAAGTTCTAGTCGTTCAGCATCGGATACTGTAATATGTGGTAGCCTCCAAACAATTTTATCAATAATAACTTGTACATTTTCTCCATCGGTAGTGTTAATAACGGCATTTTTATCGGAAGAACTTCTTAATAATATTAGTTCATGCTTAACATTTATAAGTATCTTTTGAAAATCTTCAGCGAATCCTAGTAATGTCCTTAGTGGAACACAAACATTAAAAGTTCCATTTGAGCCCATCCCGTCCCAGGTAAAATCATCTTCAATACTCCAACCAGCGTTTTTATATTTAATTAACTCATTACCATTGTAAGAGACATAACCTTTCATTGTTGCTGCTATTCCAGGATATCTAGTCGAATCAATAACTTTTCCGCCAATTTCAAGACGAATTTCTTCAAAGAGGTGTCCCACAAAGTTGTTTACAAGTTTAGCAGTGTCTGAAACTCTTCCATCAGACCCTTTTAAAAGTCGTCCTTCCAAATAAATATGACTTGCCCAAGGTAGGGTGTATATATCAGTTTGTTACACCGGTATTCGAATTTCATCATTATTTTTGAAAGAGCTGGAGTACGGTAAATGGCTATGCCTTTCTATTTTTGTAATAGAGTTATCAAAGTTTAGCGAATCTGTCACGTTTAAAATGCTCATTTTCAGAGTTCTTAACAAGAAGCCCTATGGATGCAAGAAATCTTATATTTTCTTCTGTTAAGCTCTTTTTAGTGTTCCAAAGCTGGTTAAAATTGACAATTTTCTTGGCGTTATATTTCACAACCAAAACACGTGTGCTCTGCACAGTGTTCTGCAGTATACTGACACACACATCACAAAGTAGTTATTTATAAAGACTTTCTCAAATGTAATCTAATAGTTATAACTTCTCCTCTAAAGTCAACCAATTCACCATCTTGATCAACCAGTTTTAATTTAATGTTGCTGATAATTTTGGTGGATACAGGCATATAAAGCACATTTTGAGGAATTTCTATAATTTTGAAACCAGCTGGTACTGAGGGTGAAAATTCATGTATTGTATGAACAAGCATATTATTGTGATATGCGCCAGTAACGATATTACACTCGATTTTAATCACGTTAATTTTCAGAATATTTACAGGTGTTTGCGATACATGTTTAACGTTGGGCTTTAGCAAAATATTATGAAATCCCAACAATTTTCCAATAGAATTTGTCTTAGTAAAGTCAACTGTATGAGAACATTCAAGCTCGCACTTGAGCGTATTAACATTACCCTTTAGGCTTAGGGTACAATTAAAATTATTGATGGTTTTATTTTTTTCCTGTTTGGCCTCTTGTAGATAATCATTTATTGCACTTATTTCATATGATCCAATCGGGATTTCTGGAGTAATATTACCCACATAAAATTTGTTATTACTATTATCAATGTTGGGTATGGCGTTAAACGTTTCTAAACTGACTAAACCAAGCTCGTATTCACTAGTGTCATCTCTCAAGTAGATGGGCGGGTTATAGGTTGCTTCTAAGATGGAACTATTACCACTCAAGCTAAAGGTATGCATGACGGTTGAAGTAAAACTAAATTTATTTTTTGAGTCATCTGTATTTATAGGGTTTTAAATAGAGTCCCAAATCGTTTTTGTATGGTCCTAAATATAAACCGCTACCAGTTTTGCTAATCGCAATAGATTCCATTGTTTTGTTGTGTCTCTTTTCTTCTTCTAATCTTTCTTGCGCCGCCTTAGAATCTTTAACAGCTTTTACGATCCCTGATATTCCGCCGCTAAGTGCTCCTACGGCGCTTAAGCCGGCAAAAAGTGGTATTAAAAATGGTAGAAATCCGCCGACTACAGGTAAAGGTACTACATCTGCAGGTTTTTCTTTTTCCACCCCATTGAATGCTTTCAGAGCTACTTCAGCAGCAGAGAAAAGATCTTGCGGTTTTTCCACGTACAATGCCTCCCTCGCTTTTTGAAACGCGGTCGCGAAGGGAATCCCCTTGCCTCTACGAGCAGTTTTTTTCTTAATTGATTTTTTCTTAAACTTCTGCATGACCGTACAGCACAAAGTCTTTGACAATACTAAGGATTGAATCAGAATGTTAAGTATATTTATATATGTTACGCTATACTATAACTGCCATCATTTAGTTCCCACCCGTCATTGAGTCAACACGTGTCTAGAGCTACATAAAGATTATTAACAATAATACCGTATTTAAGAAAAACAGTACCGTATTTAAGAAAAACGGTGCCGTATTTAGAAAAACAGTGCCGTATTTAGAAAAACAGTGCCGCATTTTAGAAAAACAGTGCCGTATTTTAGAAAACGGTGCCGTATTTAGAAAAACAGTGCTGTATTTTAGAAAACGGTGCCGTGTTTTAGAAAACGGTGCCGTATTTTAGAAAAACAGTGCCGTATTTTAGAAAACGGTGCCGTATTTAGAAAAACAGTGCCGTATTTTATAAAACGGTGCCGTATTTAGAAAAACAGTGCCGTATTTTAGAAAACGGTGCCGTATTTTAGAAAAACAATGCCGTATTTTAGAAAACGGTGCCGTATTTGGAAAAACAGTGCCGTATTTTAGAAAACGGTGCCGTATTTAGAAAAACAGTGCCGTATTTTAGAAAACGGTGCCGTATTTTAGAAAACGGTGCCGTATTTTAGAAAACGGTGCCGTATTTTAAAAAACAGTGCCGTATTTAAGAAAACGGTGCCGTATTTGAAAATAAAGACCGTTATCGCTTAAGCAGAGGGCTCTGGGCTATTTGCTTAAGCAGTGGGTTGCCCCAAAAGTAAATCCTAATTATTAAAAATATATCTTTACCATGGATTTGAGCAAGTTGGACAAGGATGTGAGGCGTAAAATAATTGAAGCTTCCAATAGTATTCGAAAAAATACCAGCTTTTAAAGAAGCAGCAACGTGAGAATGGCGAGCTAGAGTTCGACACGAATGATGATCAGCGCTCAGAAGATAAGCGGAGTTTGCAAGAAGATCCAAACATTCTTCAACTCCTTGATAAACATTCGCGTAGTGTAAAAAATTATATGATTCAATAAAAGCTGGTCGTTATGAGAATGCTGTTATATTGGAAAATACGTACAAACCTTTTTCAAAAATAATATCCAAATCAATACAAAACACTCAATCTGGTAGACAACCATTTATACCAAAGTCCTTAAAAGACGTCAAAGCGAAAATTTTACTCATACAGTAATAAAGAAAGCACGAACTCCTCTTAACTTTGCCAGTCCCGTTAAAAAACAAGACGATATAGCTGAACAAGAAAAAGAATATATGGATGATGAGCCGTCGGAAGATGATCAAATGATGGAAAAAGGCGAAACAGAGGAAACTGATTTAAACAGAACTATCTATGAGCACCAACCTGAAGAAAGTTACTTTGATGATGATGACTTTAGAGTCGACCCACAATTAAATCCTGTTCAGATTGATAGTATTCCGGAAGAATCCTTTCGAGAATATCTAGATCAGTATGATCCGCTACCTAGAGAATATGTGGAAGGTTTTATAAAAGATACGGAAAACGAGTACGATCGAAACTATTTAAAACATGATATGGCTACTGATCATCTAACTTTCGGTGATTCACGACTTGAATTTAACCGGCCAGATATTTATGTTAAAGGGGAAAATTTTATTGGAACTCCTGGTCTATATGAACTTATATTCAAGACCAATCCGTTAAAAAACAAATTTACATCACTAGACGAGCGAGCATTTGCAAAATTGGTTTTGCTAACGAATGCTAGTAAGAGAAACTTTAATGAAAACGAACAGCATGTTGGCAACAGAGGTGTCAAGTACATGTTAACAATTAAACCGTTACTCGAACGTATAAAAGAGGAGCGAATAAGAAAACAAAAAGAACGCTATAAAGAGTTGCGAATTACAAGAGCACAAAATCCTCAAGGCTATGGTTTACCAATTGATACTCAACATAAAATATTTAACAATAATAAAACTGATTATATTTACTGGGATGATCCAAATGAGCTTGTGGATAGATTAAGATTGTTAATGGCTAGCAAGCAAGTGGGTAATAATAACCATCAAAATGAGATTATGAGTATTATTGAAGAGTTAAAGGAAGCCGATATTATTGAATAAAAAGAGTTGATTTAGTAATATAACATCATTTTTAAGATGACTCTCGACAAATTCGGACGTAATTTAACTCATCCGTATCATTTAGCAAAAAGCTTAAAACAGAAGATGGTGTAAAGGATAAGCCCGAAAACAACTTGTATGGCTACATGAATATTATGTTGGTTTGCGAAAAGGGTTTGTCAAAACATCTTTTTATAAATGGCACAAAATTTGATTACTACAGGTTTCCCATTACAAGTGAAATTATTGAATATGTTAATATCGATACACCTGTTAAAACGTATATAAACGCAACAGCATATGAAAAACCAAGTGAGTTGTTACACCAGAAGTTAAATTTAAATGATTATATTTTATTTTTAGGAGATAAATTACGAACACGTACCAAAATACATGTGGAGTTTATAATTAAATATCCTATTTTATAAGGTATTATTCTAAAAATTATTTAGCAATATGGCAACAATGTATTTTTTTAATTTAAAAATAAATGCTTTACTGCAAACACTGCTATTTATTTTATAAGGCATTATTCTAAGAATTATTTAGAAATATGACAACCATGTATGTATTTTTTATTTTATAATAAATGCTTTACTACAAACACTGCTTTTTATTTAGTTACCACTGTTTTTTACCGTTTATTATAGCGTTCTGCGCCTGCGCTTAAGCCTCCCGCTTAAGCCCCAGGCCCCGCGCTTAAGCCGCGAGCCGTCCTGCGAACCGCTACCCGTTCGGCGAGCCGTTTGGCGAACCGCTGTGCGAACCGTTCGGCGAATCGTGCTATTTTTTTTTCCGCATGCGTTTTGTTACGCCTTCCGCTTAAACCGACGGCTTAAGCGGAGGGCGCGGGTGCCGGGGGCCGTAATTCTTAGAATTTTAGGCTTATCATGTGACAAGTTTGACCTTGAAATTATTTGCCGTTAGCAACTATCCTTTGTTCAAGTTTCATTATTCTAAGTTTAATAATAAGGCCGCTATGATTGATTTTGCCATGGGGTTACCGTCCTAATCGCTGGTTGGTGTCTCTCGTCATATTTTAAACAGCTGTAGCGCCCTTATGGTTAAAGGTGGCGTCATGCGGTTTTCGCTATTCGATAGGTATGACGTAATACTATATTTTAAAAAATTAAGCCATGTCCCGATGACTCATCATCAAAGTTAAATAACGATTTTAGTCGATAGCGCCCGAACGGCATGACTTGGAATTTTCACGTTTGCGCAAATCAATTTATGACCATAGCGCAAGTATCCTACGCATGGCGGCCATTTTCCTAGTCACGTGATTTTTGACATATGACAGGTGACATTTGACATTTGACAGATGACATTTATGGTTTGACAGATAGTAGGGACCACGCCCTAAATAACGCGTTGCGCAAGATTCCTAAATTTCGAATGACGTCGGAGATCTTGAGATAATAAGCTCCAACGGGGGACGGAGGCTAGTAAACTCCCTATCTCTCTCTACTGCGGTGTTTGCCGACTGATTATAAAAACTGAGTCAATCAGCTGGTAGACATCCCTCTTAAATCCCGATTTAACGCCACTACAAAAATATATTTTACATTCATAAATGCTTTTTAATATGTAGTGGCTGCGTACAAATTTAATTAAAAATTTTAGAGCAGTAACACAAATATTGTAAAAAAGTTTACCACCCTGTATCTGAAAAGTTAAAACAGTCAGATCATAAGTTTTTTTAAAGTAAAAATTATTTAGAGATTAATACCCCGATATTCCTAAAAAAATGCAAATGTGGGAGTCGTTATTTTTGACACACCCAGTATATATAATTAATAAAAAAATAGTAATGTGTGTTCTAAACTAATTGCTAAATAACCTAAAATTTCCCGAATTACAAATCATTACGGCTATGCGATGATCCTCTGGCAAGTTAAGAAGAGTATTCAGAAAAGAATTACCGGTATGGTCCAAACCGTCAACCATAGGCGATGAATGCTTTAAATCCCTTCCACCAACCTAATAGGTATAATAATATACAATTCACCGCTGCAAATGATACCCCACTGCATTTTTCTAAAATAATCAAAAGGTGTCTCTAAAAGGTCTGTACAAAATGCTATCACAAATTCCTTGTACCAAAAATACGACTATTTAACCCAATTTACCTTAGTCGAAAAATTGATCGTTTGCAAGATACAGGGTGTCAAAATCTTTTTTATTTTAGTTATTTTTAAATATTTTACTTAATATAAAACATTTTTTCACAAAATTAAGTATTGGCAGGTTTTTTAGGGTGAAGAATCGAAGCTAATATTTTTATTGTAAAATATAGAGGGAGCCACCTGCTGTCCATTGCTTAGGTTCAAAGTGTCATATTTTTTTTTGTCTAGGTATATTACAATTTTAGTAAATAATTTATACAGGGTGATTCACGGTCGATGGTAGGTTAGACGTTTATGGAAAACGGAACATAGAATTTTTCTGAAAATTTAGCATCTTACATTTTCTTACCTGTTCTATCGATCTAAAATATTTTCAGCATTGCGACGTTGCCGCTTTTATCAAAAAGTCCTAGAAGCTTTATTTTTTTAAATGAAACACCCCTTATATTAACAAGTTTTTATATTCGCCCTTTTATTATAATACTTTTTGTTACAATTGCCCTATACCTATCTCTATCTTTTTCGAGATAAAAAATTATTTGTGTTAAATATAATGCAAAACATGGCCCTAATTAAACTTAAGTAAATTAGTGCTCTCAATTCATGAAAAGTTGATGTTTTTGTGGTAGTTTAGACAGACACGATGTATTTAATTTACACCGAGAAATCGACTCCATATCACACAGGGCGTGCTAAAATTACTATTATTTCCGTTATTCTTAAAAGGGGTCCAAAGATCATTTTTTCAAATGAAACCCCCTGTATATTACTATTAAAGATGAAGAAGAACGCTTTAAGATGACATATTATGTCCCTATACCTAAATCATCAAGTTTTCTTAATAAGCCGGTTTTTTGTGAAAAATTATTTTTTAAAGAATTTAATTTTAAGTAACCATGAAAATATCAAGCTCATTACACTTTGGTGACTTTTATAAGTAACTTAAAAACAGCTATTGACAGTCTTTAATATAATCATCCAAAATGAAACGTGATAAAAAAATGGGGTTTCAAGAAAAATTTGAACTAAATGTTTTCTGTATTTTTAAGAAGAACAAAATTAGCTTTTTTATTTATGATGACACACTCAATGCTGAGAGATATCTAAAAATAATAAAGAAGACTGTTACCGTTTTTGTCGATAAGTTGTCTTTAGAGGAATATAGGAATTCGTGGTTTCAACTGGACGGATCGCTGGCTCATTGTACCCAGGAAGTTTCCAGGGAACTTTACGAAATGTTTGACGATCGTTGGTTTAGGCGCTTGGGGCCATGGGGTTGGCCACCGATATCACCCAATTTCACGCAGCTTGACTTTCTTTTTTTGGGTGTTTTAAAAGAAAGGGTGTACATTACTCCAGTGCCTACTAAAGAAGAACTGCGACGGCGAATAGTGCGGTGTATTAAAGATCTGGATCCCCATCAATTTGAAAAAGCAACCACGAGTCGTGTACAAAAGCACATTTTAAAATGTTTAGAATGTAATGGACATTTCCAGCATTTATTTTAAAAATTTGTTATTTTGTTTACAATTTTGATATTTTAATTCGTCCTAATTATGTTATTTTCTGTACTTTCACATGTTAATTGAATTATTTTGTAGTCGTACAAACTTTCTCTTCATTGGTCTTAATTCAGGATACATTTGGTTAAATTTTTTGCAACTTCTGGCAATGATTTCATCACACTGTCCGTGTAAAATAAATAATTTTATAAAATTTAAAGTCACCAAACTGTCATAAGCTTGATATTTCCATGGTTACTTAACATTAAATTCTTTAAAAAATATTTTTTTACAAAAAAGCGGATTTATTTAAAAATCTTGATGATTTAGGTATAGGGACATGATATGTCATCTTAAAGCGTTCTTCTTCATCTTTTATTTTATTGAGTAATATACAGGGGGTTTCATTTGAAAAAATGATCTTTTGACTCCTTTTAAGAATAACGGAAATAATACTTATTTTAGCACGCCCTGTATGATATGGAGTCGATTTGCCGGTGTAAATTAAATACATCGTATCTGTCTAAACTACCACAAAAACATCAACTTTTCATGAATTGAGAGCACTAATTTACTTAAGTTTAATTAGGGCCATGTTTTGCACCATATTTAACACAAATTATTTTTTATCTCAAAAACCGATAGAGATAGGTATAGGGCAATATTAACAAAAAAGTTTTATAATAAAAGGGCGAATAAAAAACTTGTTAATATAGGGGGTGTTCCATTTAAAAAAATAAAGTTTCTTATACTTTTTGATAGAAGCGGCAACGTCGCAATGATAAAAATATTTTAGATCGATAGAACAGTAAGAAAATGTAAGATGCCAAATTTTCGGAAAAATTCTGCGTTCCGTTTTTCATAAACGTCTAACCTCCCATCGACCGTGAATCACCCTGTATATATAACCACTAACCAGAACTAACCAAAAAGATTTACTGGATAAATATCGCTAGAAGCAACCGTTTTTCAGTTATTTCAGTTTAAACATTCACGCTTTATCTGGCACCTGGTAGTATCCAAAAGGTCTGTACAAAATGCTACGAAAAATTCTGTCGGCTAAAACACAATGATCTAATGTAATTTATCTTAGTCAAAAGGCTCTAAAGAAATGTGGTAGCATTTTGTACAGACCTTTGAACACTACCAGGTGGCCTATATACAGCATGAATGAACGCAATGGCTAACTTAGGTATAAAATAAAATGTTTAAACTGAAATATCTCAAAAACGGTTGCCTGTAGCGATATTTATCAAGTATATGTTTTTGGTGCAGAAAATATGGGAGAATAAAAATTCTTTATAAAAATTTTAATATACCTAGGTAAAGAAAAGTTATGACACTTTGAACCTAAGCAATGGACAACATATATAAGTAAGATATTTAAAGAAAACCTAAAATAAAAACTTTGAGATTCTGTATTTTGCAAACGATCAATTTTTTGACTAAGGTAAATTGGGTTTGATCGTCGTATTTTGGTACAACGAATTTGTGGTAGCATTTTGTACAGACCTTTTAGAGACATCCTCTATATTTTTAAATCCCCGTTTAGTTTAGAAAAATTTGATATCTTGACTTTTTTGTTTGATGTATGGTTTTCGCGTAAATAATTGGAAATCTTTTTGGCATGGTTAAATCTTTATCTAATTAAAGAATAAATAACAAAGGTTATTTTATACTGTAGAATTTAATATTAGCAATACCAAATGACTATGCCAAAAAATTGTTTTTATTTTTTATGCAAAAACCGTTCATCAAACAAAAAGTCAAGAGATCAAATTTGTTCTAAACTACGGACATTTAAAAGAGGATTTTTATTTTAAAAAAATGCTGTGGCGTTTCAGTTCTTTCTTAAAAAATATTTATCCTAAACCCCTTATGGACGGCACTGGTAATTTTTTTTTTTTGGTACGTTCCAATTTTCTTCTAATATCTTAATTGGCATAAAAGCTATAATAAAAACCATAATTTTTTAAAATTTGTAACACACACAACACTGAGACGTTTAGGACATATGTTCATATAAAGTTTATTTTTATTTTTCACTGTACAATCACCCCTAAAGTTTGTCGGTTTACTTACTGAACACCCTGTATAAATAAAAACAGGAAATATTTTTTAATTATACGCTTTTAAAAAAGCTTTTGTAAAAAATAGGACCTTTCTTTTACACCCTGTAAAATAAAAACAAGAAACACTTTATAATTTATAGTCAGAAGAAAAACTTTACTTAAATTCGAATGGCCATTTTTTTTCTAAAAAGTTTTCTCACAAAATGGTAAAAACCGCAATTGGTAATACATTTTATTTAAGAATAATAACGATTTCAAATTTATTTTAAAAAATTGCTCACCTGTGGCTCAATAGTGTTCTTTAATTTAAGAGCCACGCGATGGGTTTCAACTTTGTATTATTATTTTTTTAGTTTGGATGGTTTGCACATCCCATATTTCATGGAAACTACCCTGAAGTGATGATTAATCAAGTAGCAGATTTAAGTGCTGCTGAAGGTCTAAGCGAGTCTCGTCTGCCAGCATTTACGGATGATGAAATAGACGAAATTTACGGAACAGCTGATTTTCTAGGAATAAATCCTTTATTTTCATTTTACGCTTGGGACATAAGTAATCAAACACTTCCAGCTAATCCTCAGTATGATATTCGTATTGGTAATTCCACTGATCCAGCTTGGGATTATACATCTGTATATGTGGTAAGAATTAAAGTAGTTATATAATTAACTAATAACAGTATTTATTTCTACAATAACTATACAATAAACCTAACTATACCTGTAAAAAAATATTTTAAATATTTCGAGAAAAGTAATTCCTCATAAAAATTTAAAGCTATATTAAAATTTGCCGTAGGATATACAGGGTGGTTTAAAATCGCAAAAATATGACTATAAAGAATCCACAAATTATATTTTTGAAACTACCTAATTAAAAAGCATAAAAAAGTTATTAAAAGTGTGTATTAAATTTTTTTCCTATTAGTTACGGTTAGTTTTCTGGGGTTAAAGTTAAATATATATATATATATATATATCTATATATATATATATATATATATATATATATATATATATATATATATATATATATATACATTAATAAAAGGTAAAGTTCTTTGGGCATATGGCTCATCAATGACTGTAAAAATAAATAAAAAATAACCTATAAGAATTCGGCTACTATGGTTGGTTGTTTAAAAATTACGGAGTCTCCAAAAGAAAATGGAATACCCCGGGCCCGACCAAGACGGTGACACGTGTTTCGTCTTCGTTAAGACTTGTCAAACCGCTTCAGGTCGCTAGACGCCCTTGATGAAACCGCGACTGACTGTAAATATTCTTTCTGTCGTTCAGAACTAATAAATACAGACAGTGGCGCCATCCCACCAAGAAATTCAAAAACAACCAGCCATAGCATCGAGAGGTTAAAGGTGGTAGGTAAAAAGTGCGCCATCTAGTTGTATATGGCGAAAGTTAAAAATGCACCATACTGTTATGCCAAACAAACCATATGGAACTGGCCGCCCATCAGTCTGCGGGTTTGCAGAATTCGGATGAGTAGTTTTGCCAAAACCAGGTAGGTGGCGTACAGCAGTGACTGGAAAATATGATAAAAATCATATTGAAAGCAGTATTTTTCACCCAAACTGCGATATAATATAAAGTGAATGGTTCTTGAGCCTTGATATAAATACATTAATAAAAGGTAAAGTTCTTTGGGCATATGGCTCATCAATGACTGTAAAAATAAATTAAAAATAACCTATAAGAATTCGGCTACTATGGTTGGTTGTTTAAAAATTACGGAGTCTCCAAAGAAAATGGAATACCTCGGGCCCGACCAAGACGGTGACACGTGTTTCGTCTTCGTTAAGACTTGTCAAACCGCTTCAGGTCGCTAGACGCCCTTGATGAAATCGCGACTGACTGTAAATATTCTTTCTGTCGTTCAGAACTAATAAATACAGACAGTGGCGCCATCCCACCAAGAAATTCAAAAACAACCAGCCATAGCATCGAGAGGTTAAAGGTGGTAGGTAAAAAGTGCGCCATCTAGTTGTATATGGCGAAAGTTAAAAATGCACCATACTGTTATGCCAAACAAACCATATGGAACTGGCCGCCCATCAGTCTGCGGGTTTGCAGAATTCGGATGAGTAGTTTTGCCAAAACCAGGTAGGTGGCGTACAGCAGTGACTGGAAAATATGATAAAATCATATTGAAAGCAGTATTTTCACCCAAACTGCGATATAATATAAAGTGAATGGTTCTTGAGCCTTGATATAAATACATTAATAAAGGTAAAGTTCTTGGGCATATGGCTCATCAATGACTGTAAAAATAAATTAAAAATAACCTATAAGAATTCGGCTACTATGGTTGGTTGTTTAAAAATTACGGAGTCTCCAAAGAAAATGGAATACCCCGGGCTCGACAAGACGGTGACACGTGTTTCGTCTTCGTTAAGACTTGTCAAACCGCTTCAGGTCGCTAGACGCCCTGATGAAATCGCGACTGACTGTAAATATTCTTCTGTCGTTCAGAACTAATAAATACAGACAGTGGCGCCATCCCACCAAGAAATTCAAAAACAACCAGCCATAGCATCGAGAGGTTAAAGGTGGTAGGTAAAAAGTGCGCCATCTAGTTGTATATGGCGAAAGTTAAAAATGCACCATACCGTTATGCCAAACAAACCATATGGAACTGGCCGCCCATCAGTCTGCGGGTTTGCAGAATTCGGATGAGTAGTTTTGCCAAAACCAGGTAGGTGGCGTACAGCAGTGACTGGAAAATATGATAAAAATCATATTGAAAGCAGTATTTTTCACCCAAACTGCGATATAATATAAAAGTGAATGGTTCTTGAGCCTTGATATAAATACATTAATAAAAGGTAAAGTTCTTTGGGCATATGGCTCATCAATGACTGTAAAAATAAATTAAAAATAACCTATAAGAATTCGGCTACTATGGTTGGTTGTTTAAAAATTACGGAGTCTCCAAAAGAAAATGGAATACCCCGGGCCCGACCAAGACGGTGACACGTGTTTCGTCTTCGTTAAGACTTGTCAAACCGCTTCAGGTCGCTAGACGCCCTTGATGAAATCGCGACTGACTGTAAATATTCTTTCTGTCGTTCAGAACTAATAAATACAGACAGTGGCGCCATCCCACCAAGAAATTCAAAAACAACCAGCCATAGCATCGAGAGGTTAAAGGTGGTAGGTAAAAAGTGCGCCATCTAGTTGTATATGGCGAAATTAAAAATGCACCATACTGTTATGCCAAACAAACCATTGGAACTGGCCGCCCATCAGTCTGCGGGTTTGCAGAATTCGGATGATAGTTTCGCCAGAACAGGTAGGTGGCGTACAGCAGTGACTGGAAAATATGATAAAAATCATATTGAAAGCAGTATTTTTCACCCAAACTGCGATATAATATAAAGTGAATGGTTCTTGAGCCTTGATATAAATACATTAATAAAAGGTAAAGTTCTTTGGGCATATGGCTCATCAATGACTGTAAAAATAAATAAAAAATAACCTATAAGAATTCGGCTACTATGGTTGCGTTGTTTAAAAATTACGGACCACCTTTAACCTCTCGATGCTATGGCTGGTTGTTTTTGAATTTCTTGGTGGGATGGCGCCACTGTCTGTATTTATTAGTTCTGAACGACAGAAAGAATATTTACAGTCAGTCGCGATTTCATCAAGGGCGTCTAGCGACCTGAAGCGGTTTGACAAGTCTTAACGAAGACGAAACACGTGTCACCGTCTTGGTCGGGCCCGGGGTATTCCATTTTCTTTTGGAGACTCCGTAATTTTTAAACAACCAACCATAGTAGCCGAATTCTTATAGGTTATTTTTTATTTATTTTTACAGTCATTGATGAGCCATATGCCCAAAGAACTTTACCTTTTATTAATGTATTTATATCAAGGCTCAAGAACCATTCACTTTTATATTATATCGCAGTTTGGGTGAAAAATACTGCTTTCAATATGATTTTTATCATATTTTCCAGTCACTGCTGTACGCCACCTACCTGGTTTTGGCAAAACTACTCATCCGAATTCTGCAAACCCGCAGACTGATGGGCGGCCAGTTCCATATGGTTTGTTTGGCATAACAGTATGGTGCATTTTTAACTTTCGCCATATACAACTAGATGGCGCACTTTTTACCTACCACCTTTAACCTCTCGATGCTATGGCTGGTTGTTTTTGAATTTCTTGGTGGGATGGCGCCACTGTCTGTATTTATTAGTTCTGAACGACAGAAAGAATATTTACAGTCAGTCGCGATTTCATCAAGGGCGTCTAGCGACCTGAAGCGGTTTGACAAGTCTTAACGAAGACGAAACACGTGTCACCGTCTTGGTCGGGCCCGGGGTATTCCATTTTCTTTTGGAGACTCCGTAATTTTTAAACAACCAACCATAGTAGCCGAATTCTTATAGGTTATTTTTTATTTATTTTTACAGTCATTGATGAGCCATATGCCCAAAGAACTTTACCTTTTATTAATGTATTTATATCAAGGCTCAAGAACCATTCACTTTTATATTATATCGCAGTTTGGGTGAAAAATACTGCTTTCAATATGATTTTTATCATATTTTCCAGTCACTGCTGTACGCCACCTACCTGGTTTTGGCAAAACTACTCATCCGAATTCTGCAAACCCGCAGACTGATGGGCGGCCAGTTCCATATGGTTTGTTTGGCATAACAGTATGGTGCATTTTTAACTTTCGCCATATACAACTAGATGGCGCACTTTTTACCTACCACCTTTAACCTCTCGATGCTATGGCTGGTTGTTTTTGAATTTCTTGGTGGGATGGCGCCACTGTCTGTATTTATTAGTTCTGAACGACAGAAAGAATATTTACAGTCAGTCGCGATTTCATCAAGGGCGTCTAGCGACCTGAAGCGGTTTGACAAGTCTTAACGAAGACGAAACACGTGTCACCGTCTTGGTCGGGCCCGGGGTATTCCATTTTCTTTGGAGACTCCGTAATTTTTAAACAACCAACCATAGTAGCCGAATTCTTATAGGTTATTTTTTATTTATTTTTACAGTCATTGATGAGCCATATGCCCAAAGAACTTTACCTTTTATTAATGTATTTATATCAAGGCTCAAGAACCATTCACTTTTATATTATATCGCAGTTTGGGTGAAAAATACTGCTTTCAATATGATTTTTATCATATTTTCCAGTCACTGCTGTACGCCACCTACCTGGTTTTGGCAAAACTACTCATCCGAATTCTGCAAACCCGCAGACTGATGGGCGGCCAGTTCCATATGGTTTGTTTGGCATAACAGTATGGTGCATTTTTAACTTTCGCCATATACAACTAGATGGCGCACTTTTTACCTACCACCTTTAACCTCTCGATGCTATGGCTGGTTGTTTTTGAATTTCTTGGTGGGATGGCGCCACTGTCTGTATTTATTAGTTCTGAACGACAGAAAGAATATTTACAGTCAGTCGCGATTTCATCAAGGGCGTCTAGCGACCTGAAGCGGTTTGACAAGTCTTAACGAAGACGAAACACGTGTCACCGTCTTGGTCGGGCCCGGGGTATTCCATTTTCTTTTGGAGACTCCGTAATTTTTAAACAACCAACCATAGTAGCCGAATTCTTATAGGTTATTTTTTATTTATTTTTACAGTCATTGATGAGCCATATGCCCAAAGAACTTTACCTTTTATTAATGTATTTATATCAAGGCTCAAGAACCATTCACTTTTATATTATATCGCAGTTTGGGTGAAAAATACTGCTTTCAATATGATTTTTATCATATTTTCCAGTCACTGCTGTACGCCACCTACCTGGTTTTGGCAAAACTACTCATCCGAATTCTGCAAACCCGCAGACTGATGGGCGGCCAGTTCCATATGGTTTGTTTGGCATAACAGTATGGTGCACTTTTAACTTTCGCCATATACAACTAGATGGCGCACTTTTTACCTACCACCTTTAACCTCTCGATGCTATGGCTGGTTGTTTTTGAATTTCTTGGTGGGATGGCGCCACTGTCTGTATTTATTAGTTCTGAACGACAGAAAGAATATTTACAGTCAGTCGCGATTTCATCAAGGGCGTCTAGCGACCTGAAGCGGTTTGACAAGTCTTAACGAAGACGAAACACGTGTCACCGTCTTGGTCGGGCCCGGGGTATTCCATTTTCTTTGGAGACTCCGTAATTTTTAAACAACCAACCATAGTAGCCGAATTCTTATAGGTTATTTTTTATTTATTTTTACAGTCATTGATGAGCCATATGCCCAAAGAACTTTACCTTTTATTAATGTATTTCATATCAAGTGTCTTCTGACAGAACTATCCACCTCTTTATATTATATATATATGAATATATATACATATAAACAAGGGTCCGGAATTGCTTCGTTTTTGAGATACAGGGCGTTGAAATTTTTTAAAAATTTTTGATTTTTACTAACTTTTAAAAAATCCTTTTTCAATTTTCTTTAAATTTGGTGTGTGTGTTTGCAATAGTAATGGGTATCTTTTGAATTAATTACATTTAAAATATTTATTCCATTGGCGTCCCCGGGGGTATCTTAGGTCATATTAATGAGAAAAAATATGTCACGCCACTGCGTTTTATTAGGTTTCAGTTAGTTTTTAGATTGCGCAACTAAAAAACTAAAAAGAAAATAATGTACAATGCTTAAATAATTTTATTAATTAATAATTCAAATAATAACTAAACGAAATACATAATTTAGAAAAAAAAATTCTACAAGCTAAATTTTATTTGTAACAAAAACTAGTGTATTAAGTTTTGAATTCAAATGAAATGCTCGAAATGGCTACCCTGAGCTTCGATACATGCTCTAATTCGCTTTCGCATATTTCTTCTCACTCTTGGAAATATTCGAGGTGTTTGGCGTATTGTTTCACAAGCATTGGTTACACGTTGCACTAATGTGGCCTCATTCGCTATGGGAGTGGAATACACCAGTTGCTTAAGGTGTCCCCAGAGGTAGAAGTCGCACGGATTTAAGTCCGGTGATCGGGGTGGCCAAGGAATAGGCCCACCTCGCCCAATCCAATTTCCTTGGAACGTAAGGTTTAAATAATCTCTTACATTCCGACTGAAATGAGCAGGCGCGCCGTCGTGCATAAACCATAAATGACTGCGAACATTAAGAGGGACAGCTTCTAGAAGGATGGGCAGATTTTCCTGTAGAAAATGCAGGTATGCTTGTCCATCCAATCTATTGGGTAAAATAAAGGGACCAACCAGATAATTTTCAATAATCCCGGCCCACACATTGATCGAAAACTGCTGCTGGTGCCTCGATTGATGGATGATGTGGGGATTCCCATCCGCCCAGAAATGTTCGTTATGGAAGTTGAAAATACCATTTCTGGTAAACGAAGCTTCATCGGTGAACAAGACAAACGAAATAAATTGCCTATTTTCTGCAGTTCTTTGTCTGAACCACTGACAATACTGTAGTCTGGGTAGAAAATCTGCTTCAGAGAGACCTTGAACCCTTTGTAAATGGTAAGGATATAGCTGGTACTCTCGGAGTATTCGCCATACATTCACATGATTCGTATTCCCCAACTGATTTGCCAGACGCCTTGTACTGATAGCAGGATTTTGTTCCACCGCTTCTAAAACGTTTTCTTCATTTTCCACATTTCGTGCAATTCTTGGCGCCCCACAATCCACAAAATTGCCAGTGAGTTTTCCCGTTTCTCTCAAACGTATATGGACATTCGAAAAAGTATTTACACAAGGTAACTGACGGCCAGGAAATGCATCCTCATAGAGACGTCTTGCTTCGTGTGAATTCCCGTTTGCTTTTCCGTACATAAAATGAATGTCGGCTAATTCTTCAAACGAATAATTCACCATATTATTTACTTATTTTAAAGGTAACTTATTAAAAACTAATTAAAACACTTTGAAAGCAAATTACTAAGCACTCTACAATATCCTCTTTTCGAAAGTTTGACATATGACAACCATTTACAGACGCTATCTAGATTATTAATTTTTATTTAAAATTCCGAAAGAAGCCAATTTTAATGATTAATAAATTAATTTTTATCTCGAAACCGGTGCGTTAAAACGAAAAAGTCCAAGAGGCACTTTCTAAGCAGAATTAATTTTCCTTTAGGGAGACGATAGTAGTTTTTGCAAAAAATTTGAGGTGCGCCGTTTTTTGACTAAAATAAAATGCTTACCACCACGAACGCCACTGACGTGAGAACATTAACGAATAAATTTTGGACAGTTTGAAATTTGTTGTTTTATTTAAATTATGTATTTCGTTTAGTTATTATTTGAATTATTAATTAATAAAATTGCAAGCATTGTACATTATTTTCTCGTTTTACTTAAGCCGCGTTCAGAGAATTATTTTTTTCCTTAAAAACGAAGCGAGACTCAAAAAAAGTAGAGAGACAAAAAAGTTGTATTTTTAGTTGCGCAATCTAAAAACTAACTGAAACCTAATAAAACGCAGTGGCGTGACATATTTTTTCTCATTAATATGACCTAAGATACCCCCGGGGACGCCAATGGAATAAATATTTTAAATGTAATTAATTCAAAAGATACCCATTACTATTGCAAACACACACACCAAATTTAAAGAAAATTGAAAAAAGGATTTTTTAAAAGTTAGTAAAAATCAAAAATTTTTAAAAAATTTCAACGCCCTGTATCTCAAAAACGAAGCAATTCCGGACCCTTGTTTATATGATCTTTTTTCCTATTTTTTAATGTTAAACCCGCCCCCGGGTTTTGTTGACAACATTCTGTAACACCCTGACCCTTGTTTATAGGATCTTTTTTCTATTTTTAATATTAAACCGCCCCCGGTTTTGACAACATTCTGTAACACCTGTATATATATATATATATATATATATATATATATATATATATATATATATGATATATATATATATGTATATTTAAAAAGAAAGAAAATCCTAAATGGAAAAGTTTTAGTGGTTTTTATGTTACGTACCAGTTTGGTGGCGTACTATATTTTTCTATTGACTTTTAATTTAATTTTGTAGCAACAGAGTCGGAACACTCTGTATATTTTGTCATCAGTTATAAGGTCTTCTTAAAAGCTATACGAAATACCACACTTAATATATTTATTTTTAATAGTTTCGGAAATAGTGGCAATCATCAGGACCTTTTTTAACGAAACACCCTGTATATTATATTACAACAGGTTTAACAAACATACCACATTTGATATATTTACCTTTAATAGTTTTGCAAATATAACCATCCTTATCTAAAAAATAGTAGATATACGCACTAAGTTTTGGAAGCTTATATTTCTAAAACTGTTGGAAAAAATTATTTTAAGTGTAGTAAATTCCTAAAGGTTTTTATTATGTTATATAAATAATAATGAAATGTACAGGGTGTTTTATTTAAAAATGCCATTTCATTACCGAACTCCTGATGATAGCTATGAAAAATTAAATATTTGAAATGTGGTATTTTTTTACGGCTTTAAAGGCGACCTTTTTATTGATGATAAAATACACAGAGTGTTCCATTTAAAAAGAACCCAACTTTATATTATACCTTTAAATTAAAAGTCGACAGAAAAAATATAGGTACACCACTGAAGGCGACCCTTTTATTGATGATGAAAATACACAGGGTGTTCCATTTAAAAGAACCCAACTTTATATTATACCTTTAAATTAAAAGGTAGTAGAAAAAATATAGGGTACACCACTGAACTGTACGTAAAACCCCTAAAACTTTTCTATTTAGGATTTTTTTTATCTCTAATATCAAGCGGGTTATAAGTGTCTGTGCCAAATTGACAAAATTTGAAAAACACTCTGTATCTTCAAAACGAATCAAGTTAGCCATGATTTACTTTCCACCATTGATTTTTTTTAAATTGAAATCGAGATTTCACAATCAGATTTGTTCTATCTCTTTTAGTTTTTGCTATACCCCTGCAAGGTCAACAAAAAGGCGCAGCCCTGTACAATCAGGTGTTATTTAAGATAATAGAACCATTTCTAGAAAACTCAACAATGCTGTAAAATGTTAAACCAAATGAAAAACTTTTTTATTTTTAATATTTTAAAAAATATTTTTGTAAGTGTGTTGTTGTTTATCGTACTTATTCTTGACATTGTCACCTTTTCAGGATTTGTTATCAAGTAAATACAAACCTTGATCTATAATATATAAACGCAATAAATTTATAAATATTGAACTTAACCTAAATAATAATAACAAACAATTAACATGGTATTTGCCAATATGGTAATTTTTTCCCTTTATTTAACTTCTAAGAACTATAAATTATTTGTAAATAATAAAATTGGAAAAAAAACTTTAATAAGGTCTGCCGCGCATTAAGCAGTCTGGCTGTAGCTGCTTGGCAGCGGCGAAGGAAGTCTACTCAAACTCGAACTGTTTAAGTTAGTCCAACGCCCTAATAAGCCCAACTCTCCTCGGTTGTAGCAGACAATAAAAACGAGTGAATAGCGCAGGCAGCTGTAGAAGAGGATATATCCAGTATCGCTTTTTATTTTTTTCTTTCGACCTGAAAGGTGGCTAAGTATTGAGCCTTCTACGTCCATCTCAACAAACCTTACACCAGCTGCTATCTTTGGCTGGCAGCAACTGGCTGTGCCGAATATTGGCTAGGTAACCTGGCTGTAGCACCTAGGCTGCGAAAATCAATAGTTGGCGCAGCCAGTTCGTGTCAGCCAAATTTAGCAGCTAGTGCAGAGTTATTCTTTTTTATGTTATGTGCTTGAGATGAAGGTAAAAGACGCAACAATTATCGGCTTCTTAAGACGAAATAAACGATAAAGAAATAGGTTGCGGTACTGGATTCATCGTCTTCTATGGGCGTCGCTAGCTTTTTAATTTAGTTTGTCTATAAACTGAGACATGGGACCTATACCAAATTTATATTCAATGCTATTGATGCTAAGAGGAACACTTCGGTAAAGACATTTTTTTTGAAATTTGCAAAAAAAGTCCCCACTCCATATAAAAATCTTAAAAGCGAATCCTCTATTTGTATTTTTTTTATGGATTTGATCAAATATTGTCGACAAATCTTTAATTTCGTATGAATATCTGACTTTTCATAATAATTCAGAAAATCTTGCAAAAAAAAATTTAGAGTGGAAATAATTTAAGTGGCAATAGGTTTTAAAAAATACAGGTAATTTTGCGAAATTTGGCATTTGTCAGTAAAACTCGATTATTATTTACGAAAAAAATACAAATAGAGGATTCGCTTCTAAAAACTTACTTTTTTCTAGAGAAGGGGGGCAAACAAAAAATCAACAGTTTGTTTAGATAAAATAATTTAAAAATTCTGGCGATGCCCATGTTCCTCTAAGGCTACATTTACAACCAATTCCGAATTTTTAAATTGACATTTAAACAATATATTAAACTTTACTTATCAAATAAGGATTTGACAAGTGATGTTTAACCAATTGTTTATGCATTAAATGCCAAATTGATTTTAAATTTACAGTAAGAGTTTCCAATACAATTAATTCGGTGACTACAAATTCTAAAGATTTTTACCAATTACCGGTAAAAAGCTCTATAACAAAAATACTTTAAAAAATATTTAGAAAACTGGGACAATAAGGCAAATATTAGTTTTGTTTCCTTGTTAAGGAACTACGCCTTAAATTGGTAATAAAAATCATTAACTCCTTTAGACATTCCGGAATTTAAAAATATTTCAATTCTGGTAATCGATTATATAAATATAAAAATGTAGGCTAATGTTAACGTAATAACTTTTTGCTTTCAAATAACTCCTAGAAATTATTCTTTCGATATTCTAGAAATAAATTAATTAATTTTATCAAAATTGGTAATTCTGTTTAAGATAATATATACGAACAAATATGTATTGTCAGTAAATACTTTTAATTAAAAAAGATGTACAGGGTAATTATAAAAAATTTGGGAACCCTATATTAAACCTTTTTATTCTGAATTTTCAAGAAAAAAACATGTTCCTGATAAACGTCTCGGTGTATACCTGAACTCACCAAAATAAAACTAATCAAAGCTTAAACAAATTACTAAATACTATACAGGGTGTCCGGAAAGATGTGATCATAAATAATAGGGTAGTAGAGCGAGTCAAAATATTGTTAGTACTTCATATACAAAATAGTTCTATCGCGCTTCGTTACGCGGTTATTGACCTTCAAAGTTATAATAAAAAATATATATATTTTAATTATAACTTTTCATTTACTGCCACAGTGTTAATGATATTTGGGTAACTAAATAACCTCATAGTAGCGCGATAGTACTTTTTTATGAACTAGTAACATTATTTTGACTCACTTTATCACCCTTAAGATTTATGAGCTTACCTTTAAGGACATCGTATATAATACAAGGTGCAAATGAACGCGAGTATAACTATCTACTATTTTTTAACGTAATAGAAAAATGATATTATTTTAAAACTTGTTTAAAGTGCAAAACGAAGAAAAAAACTTTGTTGACGTTTTTTTTTTTTAATATG
The DNA here is from genome assembly GCA_014170235.1 of Listronotus bonariensis. NCBI lineage: Eukaryota > Metazoa > Arthropoda > Insecta > Coleoptera > Curculionidae > Listronotus > Listronotus bonariensis. The sequence continues at coordinate 18,997 of JACEGR010003058.1, read as the reverse complement.
CAAAATTGTTTTAGTTTATTTTTTAGAGCAATAATATTTGTTTAGATACTTTAAAGTTAAAACTTAAAAGGAACATTAAATACATGCTTTTATGCTGTTTATTTAACAATGCAGTGCTTGTCTAAAGTCGGGACCCCCTCCTAGCTTCTGAATTGTTTGCTCTTTTTTGATGAAAATTTAATGACTTACTAATATTCAGAATATTTTTTTAAGGAATAAAAAATTTTAAAATTATTTATATCACTTAACAATTCATAAGAAATATGTATCTTAACCCTTAATTAGGCGCACCAAGAATTTTACCAGAATTGTTTGCGCGATATATTTAATAAACCAATAGAAAGTTAGGAGTTTTATAGCTACTTTCTTTGCAAATATGTGCAACATATGACGTGTTGAATAATAAATATTTTTTTAATAAAAATGTTAAACCTTTAAATTAATATATATTCTTTTATATAAAATATAAAAAATTAATATATTTCTTTAAAATAAAAACCAATCAAAATAATTTAGTAGACAACGTCGGTCCACTTTTGGGCACTTTTACTGATCTTTAGTCCCTAGAAAGCAAAGTTAAAAAAGTATTTGTATACATTTTAAATAACTACTTTAATTTTATTTAAAAAGTAAAATACTGCGTCAGATAATACTTACATTAATACTTGTCGCGCAGTGTATTTTAAGCACCGTTTACAAACAAATATTGATATTGTCACAACTAAATACTATTCCTAAATAAGACCGCCACAGCACATAAACGACCTTTTTCTGCTAAGATACATGAAATCGTAGAAAAAGGAATCGGTTTTAAAGCAAATGGTGATGTCTTTTTTAAAGATTGGTGTACAAAATACACCACGCGACTTATTAAGGGTTAATAGTGGGAAAACATTTTCGAAACTTTAGAGAGGGGCTGAAATAATAAAACGGACGAATGCAGTGGGATGACGGCAATAACATTAAGTCCTAAATTTTCATTGATTTAAATATTTTATTATGACTAACGATGTTGACAGACTAAAAAGTTAAATTAAGAAAATTCATCTCTTACGAACCATAGTTCCGAAGGAAGTTCAGGATTGTTAATAGCTCCGATGACATGGCCAAGTGACTGTGTTCTTGTGCTATAAAGAATTTTAAAATACAGCAAAATAATTAGGGGCGTAGCACCGCCATATCGGCCGTATCAATGATACGGGGCCTCCGGGCTACAAGGGCCTCCAAATGAGTATTAGTAAAAAAATAATGTTGAGGTGCTGAAAAACTGTAAAACTGTCGGGCAAATTGGGAAAGTGGGGCCTTTTTGTTTGGTCTTAACAAATTTTTGATGGGAGCGAAAAAGCAAAACAATGTTGTTTGGAAAGTGGTGACCTTTTTTTTCATTTTCAAAAATGTTTTTTGGCCCCCTAACTCATTCTGAAACTGGGCCCTTCATGGCACGCTACGCCACTGAAAATAATTATTAATTTCTTTACAGTCAGAAAAGCATTAAGCTTCTTACTTTGTGTGTTTCGTCATCCCTAACGTATTTAGACTATCATCAATTTTAGGCGAAGAACCAATTCTAAAACAGTATTTACCAATCGGTTATGTTGACGTTTAAATAGTGTATTATACGTCAAAGTTGTCACCAATTATTACAGCGGTTATAATTGGTTGAACGCCTAAAATTGCTGTATGTTTTGAAATTTTGACGTTTAATAATTTCCGTATCTAAGTTAAGACACCACCGCACGTCGCGTGCGTAGACTTTAAATTATCGTGAACTATTATGATATTTATTTAAATTTTCTTTTCGGCCTTTCCTAATATACTTACATCAATCTAAAAATCGGGACATGGGACCCATATTAAAATATACCAGATACTATTTTCCTATAAAGCAACACTTTCGTAAAGAAAATTTTTCATTTTAAAATTTGGTAAATAAAGTTGATTTCTTAATTTGAGGAGAAAATATGGTATATATTTGGTATGGGTCCCATGTCTTTTTTAGATAAAAAAATTCCTCGTTATGGCCTTTCTATATGTACATAACTAAAATGTAATAAATTGCAAGTGTGTTCGTACTTGGATGTCATTGACCAAAATGAAAATTACGGTTAAACAAACAAAAATTTTAGTTTTTTGGTATTGTTAAAAAGGTACTCTACTCTTGAGCAAAATAATATTTGTTTTATTCGTATACCATAGAAAAAATATATCTGATAATTAAACTTTACCTTTTAGACCATGCAAAAATGTTTATAAGAAATAACTTTTTTACTAAAACTGATAAAAAAGTTTTCTAAATGGTGCGAACTTAACTAGACACGCTGTATATGAATTTAAGTGTTTTATTAGTCACTTTTTTATTAAATAAAATTAAAACAAATCCGTAAATAACAAGTATTGTTATTATTACAATACCACCTATTAAGAAATATGGTTTTTTCTGTAAAATGTCTATTTTGGAATTTCTTTGCATATATATGTATATTTTGTCCGTCACACCGTAGGTCTCTTGGATAACCGCAAAAATGTTTAAATTTAGAATGTAAATGACGTAGAGTTGTACACTATCGCTAAGCCAGTATTTTTGGTGACCGCGATTGCGACCAATCGTCATTCTTTTTTATCATAAATGCGCCCTCAGTCGACCAAGTTTCGTAAAAGAGAAGATAGGCCCTACTGTATGTCCCTTGTACAACCAACAGAAATACGTAGGTTATAAATATGTTTTAATAAATTATGGTGTTTTAAATTGTATTTGATACTAAATTTTACTGTAAACATAAAAAAACACAATTAACTGTGTTTTATTAGACAGTTCAAAGTTAAAAAAATGTCCGTCGGACAATCAGCCCTTTGGATAACCAGTCATTTGGATAACTGAAGGGTTGTTCGTACAACAAATTAATTTTCCTTGGGATATGGTTAAATCACTGGGTAATATGGCCTAATGATTGACAAAATGGTTAGCCCTGTTGGTAGTGATGTTGTTATGGATTTAAATTATGTGGATGTGGAGTTTTCTGGTTTTAACGTAAAAACTGACATATTACTCTTTAAAGTGCTCTGCTCATTGCAAACTACTATTAAGCGAATAATTACCTATTTTTTTAAATAAATATTTTTACAAAAATAATTTTTAAAATTATAATTTTTTAAATCTGGACAAAAAAATTGATGGACTGATAAAGACGATATGTTTTAAAATAGAAAAAATATATTTTAAATATCTTATTTTCACTTGGTACATTATACATCATGCAAAATAATAAATGTTGAAATGTCTTTGATAACTGTTGTTTACTTAAAAGCAAATTTACGAGGAATGAACAAAGAGATAAAAAAATAATATATTCGTGCACATTTTTTATTGAACGTCAATAATGAGATAGTTGCATTTCGATATCTAGGGTGCATATTTGGTTACAAATACTTAATTTTAGTGAAAATGAATAAAGTTACCTGGCTCTTAGGTGTTCTTGTTGGCTTAGCATGTATTACATTTTCCTTCCAATATGGTAAGTAACTGCATGGCATTTTACCTTTCTTTTTATAGCAATAATAACAAAATTAAAAGTGACGCATGGAACCCACACCACCCATTCACCAGATGTTTTGGCCTAAAGACAAATACTTTGGCGAACATTTTTATTTTAAAATTTGCAAAAAAGTCTTTTCTGGTTGGCCCCTCTCCCCCTTAGTAAAAATCGATGTTTCAGAAACGAATCCAGTAATAGTATTTTATTCTTGAATAAAATCAAACTTTATTTATAAATCTTAAATTAATGTTTATATATATTTTTAAACTATAACCAGTTAAAACTTTAAATCAACAATTTTTATGCATTATATTATGACTATAATTATCAAAAAGGCAGATATTTCGTAATTTGTAATTTGACGTTAACCAACAACTCGACTTTTTTACCAAAGTGTTTATCTTTAGACCAAAAGCATCTGTTATACAGCGTGTCTTTAGAAGTTCTTAACAAATGGGAAAGTTTTTATTATTAATTTTAAGAAAAAAGTTATTCTTTATAAAAGTTCTGCTTGATGAGAAAATACATTTTCACAAAAATATTTGAAGGTTGGATGTGGCTTAAAAATAACTTGTTTCCAAATTAAAATAAGGGTTATTTCCTAACTACGGTACCAAACTTTATAGAGTGATTTCTTATGTCATTTTATGAAGAAAAGTTCTTATAAACATATGTCCGGAGTTGCTTCGTTTCTGAGATACAGGGCGTTTAAAATTTTTTGAAAGGTCTGCTTGTTTTTAAATATCCTAAATACGAAGCCAGATACAAAAAAAATGTACTACATTAAATAGTTGTGTTTTTAGTTGCTTTAAAGGAAAAAAATATAAAAACTGCATAATAAGCCAGTGGCGTACATTTTTCTCTCAATAATATTGGCTGTTGTGCCCACTGTACGATGTGCAGGCAACTTACAAATAAATATAAATTAAAAAATGACAAAGAGTGAAGGACTGTTATATTTAATTTATTATTATAAATTGGTCAAAAATGTATATCTAAATAAATGTTGTAGAGAATTGTATTGCATGTATGTCAAAGTTTTAGTCAGAGCATTAAAATTAACAAACTGTTTTGGTCAATATTTTTACACTGCGTGTTTTTAATTGTCAAGGTAAAGTACATTCATACTTATTCCGTTCTCACTTCTTGAAGCCAATAAACGACCCTTTTGTCCCCTATTGTCGGCCGGCGCTTTAACCAGGTGTTACCTGCTATAAAATTTGAACGGAACAGGGTGGAATTTACTTTTTTATAGGAAAAATAGAAACACATTGATAATCACATATTTAATTATTAATAGGAACAAAAATATTATTTATAAAATATACCTAGGGATACGATAATTTATTTTTTTAAACATTGTCATCACGTGACTAACTGTCGATTTTCTAATAGCGTTTTTCGACATCGCTTTCGTTTATATTGTCGTTTAATGTTTATGGAGAATGACAAAGAAAGAATATAATTTACTTGTCGTTGATCATTGCGTCAAAAAGTCACGTGATGGCAATGTTTAAAAAAATAAATTATACCTACTTAGTCATTTTAAAAAATATATAAATAAAAAGCTTTTAAAAATACAATATAAAATGAAAAGTATCTAAAAATTATACCATAACTTACATTTATTATTAGGACCTATTCAATTAAATCAGTGTCACTATCACTATCATCCCCTAACTGTATAATTAACTCCTTAACATTACTTGAAAGTGTGGTATATTGTTCAACTTTAATTACGTGATCTACACTGTTGCTCCAACTATTTACTGGTATTTTATCTATTTCCCTGGTGATAGTGCCTAATACAAAACTATTTAAAGTCGGTGAACTGTTGTTACGTCTAACTTGCGATTTCAATTGATGCCAAATAGGTTCTATAGGGTTAAAAATGCAGTGATATGGTGGAAGCCTTAAAACTGAATGTCCCTTGCTATTTGCAAACTCATCACAAACATATTTTTTCTCTATATTAAAACATTCTTCAAGTAACTGTTTTTTTGAATAATTTCCATGAAAATAAATATTATTGGCGTGCATAAATTCTTAAATAATTGCTTTGGTGTCGCTTGAACAAGGGTGTTTGTTTAATTGCCTACTATGATAGCTAGCGTTATCCATAACAATAAAACTTTGAGGAGAAATATTGGGAATTAACTTATTTACTTACAGAAAGGCTTTCCTCTCTTGCACATCGTCGAGCTGTGGGGGATTTATCGCTTTTTATAGGTACTTTCATGGCTTCTGCTCTGAAGAATTGTCCAGTATAGTTCCTCCACTTACGGTTCCCAACAGAGAAACTCGTGGTTCCGCGCGTATGCATCCCTATACGGTCCAACTGGACAGGCCCCGAACTTCCCACTTTGTTCGTTCTTTTATCCCTAGAGTTTCTAGGCTGTGGAACCTGTTGCCCGCGGAGGTCTTTCCTTCCCCCAAATCTTCAAGTATTTAAGTCCCGTGTCAACAAACTCCCTCTTACCTCGCTTAAGACACCCACGGTACGTTAGTATTTAGGCTTTTAGCCTTCGTGGTTTGTCCAAAGATAAAAAAAAAAAAAAAAAAAATTTTTAAACCAGTCTTCAAATACATGTGCAGTTGTGTCGTCATGGTAGTCAAGAGAAGAGTCTTTTATATTTTTGCACTCAGTGATAAAGCATTTGGAACTCATCCGTCTTTTGATCCCGCATGTATAATTGTTATCCGCTTACCTCTGTTGGATGGTGCTTTTGTATTACATTTACTACTTGAATCGTCCCAACCTTTTGATGGCGTGTCATGGGTATCGTACCACGTTCCGTCCAAGTAAATGATCGACCTTCCTTGACTTCTATACATATCTATTTTCGTAAGATATTCTAATCTCCATTTCCAAAGTCGTTGCGATTCCATCAGCACTTGTTTTTTGTCGATCTTCTTAAATTTGATTCCTGGTTTTTTCAGTCTTCCACAATGTTGTTCTGCCACACTGTATGCCACTTTCGTCCATTTCTAGTCTCTTCATTAAGGTGCCCAATGTTGGTGCATTATGTAATTTATCAAATTACACAAAAGGCCAAGTAGTTTTCATTATACCTTTTCTTAATTAGGTAGGTAACCATATTATTCATATTATTTCCTTAAAAATTCAAATTGTAATAAAAGTTACTTAGTACCCAAAATTATGTTTAGAAATACTAACTACATACCTGTCTGATTTTTACATATTTTTAGACAATTTATATCTATCTATCAATAATTCAATTGCTTCTCAATGTAAAAGTAAAAAGTCCACCTACAGCTGGACGGAGTCTGCCGGCCGGTAGGAAGATTTATTGGAGGCATATAATCGAAGTCCTTAAGTCAGAACGGTATAAGTATGAATTTACTTTAACACAAAAGTTTGATCACCTGCTAGGTAGCTGCTTACTATTGCTAAAAATATTTTTTTAATCATCAGACCTAAAGGAATAGCATTTTTCTTGTAACTAAAATTACCCTACTTTAAATTTTGATATAAAATACAATTTCTTTACAATTTTGCTCGTATTTTTAAAAATAAAAATACTTTACTATTAGTCATATTTATAATTAGTATATAATACCTGTATATTACAGGAAAGTGACCAAATATGAAATAGGATCCCTAATGTGGAATACCACCCAGCAAACACTATTTGCTGGCAATATACATTTTTCATATTGGCATTGATGGTAAAGCATTGGCAATTGGTGGCAATATTATGCCAACATTAAAAAGTTAACCCTAAATAAACACTCAATTGCCAATAAATTTTGCATTCAGGCGAATTGCCGGCAAGCATACAAAAATGGCGGCATACCAATCCTGATTAAATAAAGCATGCCTTTTTGTTGCAGGCAAATTAATATTGGATTTTTGAAGGCAAACCTTCAACGCATATTCATACTTTTCAAACCATATTATTAACATTGGTATTTAACTAACATTAGAGCAATTTTTTGATCAGTTTTATTTATAATGGCAGCTAAACAACATTATTTTATGTTTTTTTACATAATTTAAAGGAAATAGCCTTTTTATAACATTTTTTGTTACAAATCATGCAAATACAAATTAGGTCAAACAAAATGGTTATTATGTATTTTTGAGAGAATAAAAATAAAATGATGGTAAAATTAGTTAGGTTAATTTCGACCGAAGGTGACAAATTCAAATTTTCTGCTTAGCCGAAATACATGATTTGACGATTTTGACAGATGAAGAAAAATTGTTTTTGCTTTGTGCAATTGTTTTCTAAGTGGTTTTCTAGCTTTTTAGTTTCTTTTTAAAGAAAAGAGTTTTTTAATAGACATAATTAAGTGTATTCATTACCTAATTAGTGTGTGTTGTGTGATTATTAGGTGATGGCTAGTCGAGAAGGCGAGTTATTCAAGTAGACTGTTAGGAGCTGTAAACATTTTGTTTAAAACCTTTTAAGTTTGTAGTTACTAAAAAAATAATATGAAATTAGGGAGTTGCCTTATTTAAAGTTTTTAAGACGTGTTAATAAAGAATAATATATTTAATGGTTTTTTTTTACATTTAATTCTTCTAAAATATTTCTTCCTATGTTTTGGATCTGAAAATTGAGTGCGTAAGTGTCCCTTGAATACTTACTATGTATTTTAAAGTGTTTTCTTTTGATTTACTATCTTTTTATTAATTTTATTACATACCTTTAATTTTTTATGGTTTATTGTTACTGTATAAAAATTTATATTATGTAATTTTTTAATGATTTTGTTTTCCGGGTTTTTTTTCTAATTTTTTTCGATAACAAAATTCTAAATATGTTATTTAAATTTTGGGACATTCAACTTATAAAACTTGCAATACTTATTTAATGATAAAAGCCATTATCCTAAACGCATTTTTTCATCATAATATATTAATGATAGATGCCATCACAGTATCTGCAACACGTGGCCCAATAACGGCCAATTGCTCACTTTCGTGTCTTTTCTGTTACTGTATAAAAATGTATATTATGTAATTTTTTTAATGATTTTGTTTTCCTGCCTTTTTTATAATTTTTTTCGATTACAAAATTCTAAATATGTTATTTAACTTTTGGGACATTCAACTTATAAAACTTGCAAAACTTATTTAATATTAAATGCCATTATACTAAACGCATTTTTTCATCATAACTTATTAATGATGGATGCCATCACAGTATCTGCAACATGTGGCCTAATAACGGCCAATTGCCCACTTTTGTGTCTTTCTGATACCTTTTTGCCTTGCCATTAAAGAGTGTTGGCAATGCCAGTAAATTAAATGTACATGGCCGGCAAAAATGTTATATGGGACCATTTCTCTTAAATGGAAACTCACACACGCAGTTAAAGGGGTTTGTTTTTTTATGCCCCTTCGTGAGTAAAAGAGGTAACATGCCAGTAGTGCAAGCCCTTTCGTCGCTGTAGTAATGTTTTGTTTTATCGCTTTCTCATAACTTTTAAAGGTATTTTAAAAATACGTATTTTTTGTACAAAAAGTGCATGAAACACTGTTTTTATAACTTTTAGAGATAGTTCAGATATTCTGTTGTAGGTTTTAACGGTATTTGATTTTCTTACTTTCCTAAATAAACAAATATAAAAATAGGAGGGAAACTCGTGGTGCCTCACTTATGCATCCTTATACGGTCCAACTGGACATTTTGTTCCCTAGTGTATCTAGATAGTGGCATCTGCTGCCGATGAAAGTATTTCCCATCCCCCTCGTATTTAAGTCCCGAGTCAACCTCGCTTACGACACCCACAGCGTTGGTGTGGGCTCTCGGCACAATAATTTCGCTGGATCCAGAGTCTGACGCCCTGATCTCTGATTTTTTAAATTATTTTTGTTGCTTTCTATGTTATACCAAATTTTTTAAAGAGTTTCTTGTTAAATAAGGTTAACTTTTAATGGTGTATGTATAGTATTCCATATTTGGGTACCTAGTTCCATATTTAGCTCCCTTTATCATTTTTTAGTTTTTTTTTAAATCTTTATTTAAATTGATCAATGTAACTTAACGGCTAGCGTTGCCATATGGCAACAGTAGCATTAAGTAGTTCTAACATCGGTTTTCTGCTTTGAAAAAGATCTTGATCTAACCCTATTATGTTGTTTTTGGTTGGAGTTCTTTAGTTTTTTGTACACGTAATTAAAAATGATCCTTTTTCCATTTTGTAACAATTATGAGCTTTGTTTTGGAATAATTATAAAAACAATAATAAGCTAATAATTGAAATAAACAATTCCTAAGTAAACTTATTTTAGGTAATCATATACAGGGTGATTCAAAAATCGATCACGAAACCTAAGGGAGTAATTCTACTTGACAAATCAAGGGTGGAGCTTCATATAAATTTTTTCAAAATGTCATTCGTTTTCGAGTTACAAGCCATCAAAGTTTAAGTTTTTATTTTTTGTTTTTTAAATTGCCTGCTTACAGGAAAACCGATTTGACTAATTTTTGAAAGATAGGCTAAGTCGTCTGCGCTTCATCATTTTAGTAACAATTCACATTGATTGTGTGCCACTAGAGGGCACTTTACTTACATTGCCAATTGTTTTCTTGTCATAATTGTTTAGTGTTGACAGCTACAGTAGTTTTTGGCATGATTTCTGAAAGACTGATAGCAGGCCATTAAAAAAGTGCTCTTGATTTACTTTGCTAAATCCAACGGTTTAGACGTAAATCACCCTTAAAAATTAAGTGGAAAATTTACTTTTCTAATTTCGTTAACACCAGCTACCAGGTAAATAGCTATCAAAGTATACTAAAGCTGGCAGTTTAACATCAAATAAATTCGTTTTGTAAACTATTTATTTTATAATCTTAAAATAACTAAAAAGGCTAATCACCAATATTCAAATATCGAATATTGTGATATCCATTTTTGTTATGGAAAAGCAAATGATAATGCAGAGTTGGCAAGAAGATATTATGTGGAGTGTTATTCGGAAAGAAATATCCCTTATGCTCAAACATTTTTCAGTGTGCACAGAAGGCTTGCGGAATGTGTTTCCTTTAAAAGTTATAATGGAAATAGGGAAAGACCTAGAACTGCTAGGAACGTGCAACAAGAAGAAAGAATGCTTAAAATTATTGAAGATAATCCAGGTACTAGTACTAGAGAAATTGGAAATAAAGTGCGGCTCTGTCAGGCTAGTTCATAGAGGGTACTAAGAGAAGAACAACTCTACCCGTTTCATTCACAAAAGCTGCAGGCTCTTTATGACGATGATCGGCCGAGACGGTTGGAAATGTGCAATCAGATCCTAGCTAAGTATGAACACGATAATCGATTAATTATTGGCCTCATATTATTCACTGACGAAGCTGGTCTCTCTCGTGATAGCATAACAAATCTACACAACATCCACACATATGCTTACGAGAACCCAAACAATGTGGTAGAAACGAAACATCAGCGTAGATTTTTACTGAATGTGTAGGCAGGGATAATAGGAGATTGCCTTATTGGTCCTCATTTCTTTGATGGCCCATTAACTGGTAACGTATACTTAAATTTTATCCAAAATCGTCTCCCATTGTATCTGGAAGATGTGCCATTGGAAGTAAGGGCCAACATGTAGATCCTTCAAGACGGAGCTCCGCCCCACTTTAGTATACGTGTCCGGCAGTATTTGAATGCAACGTATCCTGAGCGATGGATAGGATGAAGTGGACCATTGGCATGGGCAGCGAGGTCACCAGACCTTAATCCTATAGATTTTTTCTTTTGGGGTCATTTGAAACAATTGGTGTACGATACTCCAGTAATCAAAGTCGAAAATCTTCGCTTCAGTATAATCGAAAAGTGCCAAATTATTAAAGAACCATCAGGAATTTTTCGTCGAATTAGGCGACATTTTTTGAAGAGTCTTAGGAAATGTATTAAAGAAAATGGGAGATATTTTAAGAATCGTTTTTAGTTTGTTTAGTACTGTTTTATTAATTTTTAGCAATTAAATGTATATCGCAATAATCCATATATGAATATTTACTGACACTAAAAAATTATGACAAAAAAACAATTTTCAATGTAGGTAAAGTGCCCTCTAACGGGAAACAATCAATGCGAATTGTTACTAGAATGATGAAACGCAGACGATTTAGTCTAGGTTTTAAATATTAGTCAAATCGGTTTTTCTGTAAGCGAGTAATTCAAAAACAAAAAATAAAAACATGAACTTAGACGGCTTGCAACTCGAAAACGAATGACATTTTGAAAAAAAATATATGAAGCACTATCCTTATTTTGTCAAGTAGAATCACCCCCTTAAGTTTCGTGATTGATTTTTGAATCACCCTGTATAGTTTTATACAAAAAGATTTATTCGTCTCGTATAACTAGCCCAGATAATTGGATGTTGCCATATGGCAACGCTAGTCGTCGATGGGTGCAAATGATTGTGTATTTTGTTTTTATTTCTATACGAGGTTTTACGTTAGAAAATGCGTTAATTATGGTTTAAAATGACGAAATTGATTATGTGAAAATCTATGTTGAGCCACCTGAAGCAAATGTTGTCACAGATAAAGATTCAGGACTCGGGAATGATTGTGCCTTACTAGATAGCCTGAATAGACAACAACTACGTTTATAAATGAAAATGGTATTATCTGACTATATTAGAATAGATAGTAACTAAAATTATCAGTAAAACCCTATCTGATCAAGCACAAATTGCATAGGAATAGAAAAGCGATTTTCCAACACTACATCGGATTTTGAGACGTTACTGTAATATCTCATAATTGGAATATACAAGAAAGATTTTGCAAACCCATTTGACTAGATATAGAGATGCACAAAAAGGAGCAGGTAGGCCATGAACTTTCCATTTAAGCGTAACTCTACACCACGATGATATTAGGTATGACGGTAGAGACCAAATACTGATTCTCAACCCCGAAAAAAAAGAAAAGTTTCAGAAAAGGCTGTTTATCAATTGTAATTTGCAAGAAAATTAACTAAAGTACATGTTTTTTTATAAATTTTCGTTATTCCATATCTGGCTAGCGTTACCGTATGGCAACCCATGTTTTTTCCCAAAAAAACGCCTTTTCTTTCTGAAGTTTTACAAAACATCCATAAAATGTTATTTATAAATGGAACTATAACAAATAAAACACTTTTTGTCGAAAATTTACGATAATAAAAATTTACAGAACCACTGATTATTATTCTATTATTACTACATATTATGATTCTTAATGCAATATCTCTTGCTAAAATACATATATATATATATATATATATATATATATATATATATATATATATATATATATATATATATATATATATATATATAGGGAGTAGTCGTGACTGACTAGTTAAGAAAAAATATTCAAAACCAGGAGGTTATTGGGGATGCAGTCATTAATGGCCGATTTTACAGGTGAATTCTTTATTGAATTTGTCAAGCTTTCGAAAGCAGATTGCTTCCTTCCTCAGGACATCTACAAAAACAATTTTAGGTTTTACAAATTATCCCTAAAATATGTTATTTAAAGTTATCTTACCAATGCGAATTTCTTAATTAGACAGGAGATTCAAATCAGAACATGGCAGAAACATCTCTACCGATAGATGGCGTAATGGACAATAAACTACTACGTTTATTTAACATCCTAGCTTCCTATAGGACATTTTTAAAGCTTGCTGTTATCGCCTACACCGTACCGATGAGAACCAAAATAGCTCAAGAGAGGTCTGCGGTTGGTCATTTCAATTAGTTTTAAACGAAATACCTTCGGCTAGTGTAAAAATCTGCATCTTTAGGTTGGACGGACAGTGTCCCGAGAGATACCACCTTGCAATGCAAGGAAATTGCAAGCATGTTTACTTCCTAATTAAAAATAATTTCACTAAATAAAATATTATATTATTTTAGCTTTTGAAAACAAAAAATATGCGTCAATTTTTTGTCATCTTAAAGACGTCATTATGACGTTATTAACAGGACGTCTTTTGTCTGTGACTTAGGGGGTCCTTTTAACGTCATTTTGTCGTCATCTTATGACGTCTTTGCTGACCTAAATGGACTAAAAAGAGACGTCAATAAGACGTCATCTTGCTGCTTGGGTTATTGTTTAGGCAACCATATAGCGATACCGTTGTTTAAATACTATATTTAATACAAAAGTTTTATTCCATTAACAGCTTGGTGAAAGTCGCTTTCTATTCGGATATAAACTATTTTATTTATATATTTTTAGTTACTGAACCTTTATGCTTTGGACAGATTTGTCCTGCCATTACATCAAGTTGTAAAGAGCTGAAACAGTCAAGTAGTGACAAAAGACGAATTGAAATTAAAATTTCTTGTTTGGACAGTGATGGTAAGTTTTAATGCCAAAACTATTTTTCTAAAATAAGTTAATAAATAAATACAGGCAAAATAAATAAACAATCTTACAAAATGCCATAATAAACAATATAATATAGTAAATTTCGTGGATTTGTTATTGTGTATTGTTTTTTTTTATGTTATAGTGTCGTTATAGACACATTTTTATGTTAAATATATTTTTTTTACTTTTAAGTCCGTATACAAATAATATAAAATGATATACAGGGTATTTCCTAACTACTGTACAAAACATCAAGGGGCGATTCCTATATCGTTTTACAGGAAAAAATATCTTATGATAGTAACATAGGTTCGGATTTGCTTCGTTTCCGAAAAAGAAAGCCTTAAGCCGAGTTGGCGGTTTAAATTTTGTAGAGTTGTTTAAAGTAATTAGGCGGCTATTTAGCTCTTACTAGGTTGAAATTATTGGATACGGTGGAGTCTTACTGAGCACCACAGCTAATATTAGAAGAAAAGAACGTACGCCACTGACTTTCTTCTAAGTTTATAATTTTCTTCCATTAAACTACTAAAAATACAACTTTTAGGGCTCTTGTAGTTTCTTTGTGATTTAGCTTAGATTAAAAAAGGCACTTTTAAAAACATTCTAAAAGGTATTTATATGACAACAAGGTGGAGTATTTTTAGTTGAAGACCACTGAGACGCCACTGTACCAAATAATTTTGAACTAGCTAGGGGTAAATAAACATCTTATTACTTTAAACAACTAAAAAATGACAAATGTAAACAATTGGGTTAATCACAAAATACTAATTAACCAGGGGCTGTCATAAGGGCCCCCCAGGGCCGAGTGCGAAATTAAAAAGTGGGGACCTTTTTTTGCTTTTCAAAAATATGCGGGAAGAAGGGAAAAAAGAAGAAAACAGTAAATAGGGGTTAGGCTTTTTTTTCTTATTTTTTTGGGAAGTTAATATGACCGCCCCTGTAATTAAACATAAATCAAAGCGTACTAAAAGGAACCGCATTTTTCGATTACCGCTGTCAAACCAATATCAAACCGTAAAGGTCAGTAAACTTTGATTAACTTACGGGACGTCGCCTAATCTTTTTGGACTTTAATGCTTTATTAAGTCTTTTTTTTCTTACTGTATGCAACTTGACTGACACTTTTTATAGAAGTACATTTCGAAGAAATATAAAAATACAAAATTAATAAAGCATTTAACATTTTAGACGCCAGTGTCAAGGACTACTACTTTGAAGAACCAAGTCATTTGGACCCATACACATCTTATTATAACACAAGATATGAATCAGTCAACGAAGGCGTGTCAAAGGCAGCCGATCCCTATAGATCTCAGACTCTGGATTTAACTCCACACTACCCAAGACCAGAATATTTTTAATATAAATAACTTGCATTATTAAGATTAAACAAAGATCGATTTGGCTAAAGATTGGACAAAATCTTAGATACATTTATTTATTTATTTATTATAGTGTTTATTATAGGCTGAAATAAAGTCTACATTTATATGTAAAAAATGTAAAAATTAAAAAGTAATAATTTAACCTTAAGACATCATTGTAACCAGAACGTAGTTTAGAGGAGGGGGGTGAAAAAAAACTAATAATATACCAGCTGTTTTTCAAAGGTAGCAACCTTTAATAGCTTTTTTACCTCTGCAATAAATATATATATTTTTTTAATCCAAAGTGTCATAATTAAGCTTGATCGGTTAATTTTAGCTTAAGTATCCTAAAAAAATTAACTTTTATTCTCATGTTTTTTTTACGATTTCTTCAGACAGCGTAAAAGTTTGCTAAATCCTACTTAGGGTCATAACTTCTTATTTTTTTAATATAACTAGAGTAGCTCGGTGGCATATCCTGAAAGGACATTTTATTTTAAACAACTTGGTACCATAGAAGCGGTATTTTGGAAAAGGTTTTCTCAAAAAGCTTTTAATAAAGTAATTCTAAACCATCCTCTTCCTAAATTATAATATTAATTTGCGATTTATATAAGGCACTATATTTTTTGGAATTAAATATACATATATATTTATTGTAGTTATCGTTTCGGAGTCTTCCAATCTACCTTTAAATTTAATTTCTACAAGAAGAATATTAATTTTGCCCATAGCTAAAGTGGGACATTTGCACTTCCCTGCCGGTATTTGGCTACGCCCATGCTTTAGGATATGTAATTTATACTAATTAAATGTTTTGAAAAGTAGCTTTAATCTCCTTTAATTTTATTTTTATAATATCCAGTTAAAAATATACAGGGTCTGGTGTCCGTTATTTCCCAAACAGTTTTTTTAAACGCCCCCAGAACCTTTAGTTTTTACCCTAAAAAAATATCCAATAAGAAAATTCTCCAAATTCCCGATTTAAACCGTGCCCCAATCATGTCGCTTTTTTCCATTTAAATAACATGGGATTTTTGGAATTTTTTTCCTATATTTTTTTCTCAGACTCATCGCACATTCTAATTGTAAATGTAATGCTCTACAGAAAAAAATCTTTTACGAATTTTCGATTAAGTCACTTCTTTAAAAAAAAACTACATTTGATATATCTATCTCTTTTGGTTTAAGAAATATGGCCATTGAAATCTAAAAACAAGCAACATCTTTTAAACAGTGCGAAAGCAAAAATACGTGAAATCGAGCAAGTGTCGTTATTCACAACGGATGTAAAGCCGTGTCCAGACTTGCAACAATTTGCCGTACAGGTCCACGCCGCATATACCGCGCCACATAGGGTGCACCTATGGTATGGACATAATTTACGTCGTTTTAAGGATTTGGCGAACGATTTGCCGGTGATTCAGAGCTTGTCGGTTTTTTGGCGTCAAAGAAGCGCGCGAATAGGCTGGTTAGTTTGGACGGATATTTAGGTGAACCTTTTATGGCACATAAGAAATGAATATTTTTCACCATGTTAGTATTTAGTTTTCAATTTAAAAGAATTTAAAGGCCGTTTTTAGGACTAAAAAAATTAAATTTGATTTGTATACACTAAATGTATGTTCTTAAATCTAGTGATAAATGCTAAAATTTTGAATAATAAAACCGGCCTTGCCGGGTTTATAAATCAAAATTTAATTTTAGTATTAGTATTAACATTAGTCACAAGATTCAAGAACGTACATATTAAAATGAAAGTGATTAAAAATCAAATTTAATTTTTTAGTCTTAAGAAACGACCTTGAATTTCTTAAAAATATGAAATTTAATATTAAAATACAGAAAAATATTAATTTCTTATTTCTTATGTGCAATAAAAAGATTAAAACCTTTTTATTCAAGCTTCATAGCCTTTTTTTTAATGTAGGTAAACAGTGCAACAAAAATGGCTAAATTTATTTTATATATGTTAATATACTACACTCAATACTAATGCTAATAATAAAATTAAAATTAAATTCTGACTTATAAACTCGGCCTTATTTCCACTTTTTACTCCTACACTACATTACACTACACCACACTACACTTTACCCAATGCCAAACATAGCTACTGCGTAAATAGCCTTATTCTTTCGAGACAATTTTCAGTGAACAAAGTGATAATTACAATTCTTTTAAAACTTATGTTGCTAACATTATTTTGAATGTTTATTATTATTTCAAATGGCATCAGTCACGTGATCACATGAACAGGATTACTTGCAGGTCAACGAACTGATAGAAGTTAAACAGGATCATAGTGATTTTAGGGAATTATTGGAATAGGCAAATAGTGCTAGCAGTATTAAGGAAAAAACCTTATTTTATTACTGCTAAACCAAAACGCGCCTATGTGAAGAAGTGTTATTGGTCAACATGACATGCTTGTATTATTTTTAACCTAAAACTGGAATATTATTTGTTTTTATTTATAGTCACTTTTCTAATATATTTTAAAGACAAAATTTAAAAATAAACAAAAATTACTTTAACCCTTAACCTCATTTTGTTTTTAAATGTCAAAATAAGGAATGGAAACGACAGACTATATTTTTGACAATTAAAGTCTAGCAGTAACTTTAATAAAGTTTCCCTTATTTAAAACCACTACTGAGCATGCGTAATGTCAAAATAATACTGCTGAATTTATTACTGCTAGACCTTATATAAATTCCAATAATTCCCTATTCTTTCAAAACAAATATGCAGTTAAAGCATGACCGAAGACGTTGACGTATTTGATCGACGTAAAGTTAGAAATTTACGTTACATTGTGCCTACTCATTACGGTTAAAATAGAGTTAAAGCAGGGCGACCGACGTAGACGACTGATGATTTAACCTTACTTCTTTTAAAAAATTTGTAAACGGTGTCGTTAAAAATTACAAAAAGACAATTAACAATAACCTTCCTAACATGTATTGGTTTATTTATTGACATCAATGACATTAAAACCATTTTTACAAAACAATAAAGAAATAACGATATTTTTTTAAAAGGATATCCTTGACGTCATGTAAATATCATGTGTCAAATAAAAAGTTAGGCCACCTTGGCCCGGATTCTTAACTCGATATGTGTTGACTCGGTCGGTATCTAGTTCTCGGTATCCCTTTAGAAACCTATCGGCCTTATTTTCTCATCTGTTTTTACGTGGATAATTAATAGGATAAAGACTTTTTAATAAGGATAGTGCCTAGCTATGAAACTCGGGATATATACGTTACAACTCGAGACAGCGGTCTCTAAAAACCTTGTCCTTGGCCTTGCTTTAACTGTCTAATATCAGTCAACAAACTGATAATTATCATTTGCTATATTCCTTTTAGGGTCTGGAACCGCCCGGAACGATACCAAAATTGTCCCTTTTAATGTCAGTCTTTTTTGACAGTTTTGACACCCTTTGCAGTTCAAGAACGGTTTCGGGCAACGACTATACACACAGAGGATAGCCGAGATCCCCCAATTTATTAGCCGAAGCGGTAGAACGCGTGACGTCACCATTAGTACACTTTCAGACGCCTTCCATTTGAAATGAAGGCAATGTGAGGAATTTTAATCTAAAAAATGATAATACAGCGCATTTTCTTACATTCTAAGTTTTTAGGTGTTAGAATAGGACATTTATTAACTAACACCTCTTAGTAGGGATAGATAGCCGATTGACTGACCACCGCCACCGGTGGAGCTT